>CM051241.1:129423172-129719408 GCA_027917425.1 Gastrophryne carolinensis | reverse complement strand
TTACCGCGGTAGGTAGACACCAGCCACGCAGCACGAGGAGAGCAAAATGGCACCCACAGATACCACGAGGGGCGGGCCGCGGAGACAGTGATGCGGAACGCGCCATTCGCAAGGCCCACCCCCCCGAAGAGTGCGAAGGCTCCCACATGACCTTGTCAGCCAATGATGGCGCAGCAGCGCCTGAGGTAATGTCGCCACTGACCACAGAACGCTGTACAAGCGCGCGTGGCGGGCGGCATTTTTAAAAAGCAACCAGTGCAACCAACACACGCTGCAACACAAGCCAAGCATACCACATAATACAATCCCAAGGAGTGAAGAATACACCCCCCCCCCCCGAACTGCCAGGGAGGGCAGCGGCCAACCTAACAGGAGCCCACCGATGGACAGGGGCGATAGCGCGGGAGGGCCATCCCATAAGGCTCACCATGGGCCTATACCGCCTACCCTTTGGTGGGGGGATTGCGGTGGAGCAGCGCTCCTTAAGCACCTGACAACGGTGCTGCCTACCATCACCCGACCAGTGCAGCCAAAGCTGGGAGGCAGAAAAAAAGAGGAACGGATGGGAATAGTCCTACAGGGCCGCAGGCTAATAGCCCTGCTCACCTGCGAGTAGAGAGCCATCTTCTTGCCTTCACAGCACCTACTGCAGAGAAGAACTGGGGAATTTGTGGGAGATCCCTGGAATATAAGGGGCCGGGAGGAGCCACTTTTTTGCTGTCTCTGCAGTCCAGCGCCATCTTGTGGATGTATAACCCAAACGTAAGGAATTATCTCTGGAGCAGGACGTGCTGGAAACTTAGAATAGGTGGGTTTTGGTTCTCTTTAAAAGGCCCCTTAGAGAAGCGCTGTCCCTCATGTCCCTGGTCAGAGTGGGAATGTGTGAAATGCCTAAATTTCAGGTATGATCTCACCCGTTGCAGGGCAGCTTTTTAGTCTGTCCCATGTGGCCACTGGCAGCCAACAGAGTGCAAGCATTTTGAACTCAATAGGGAAACACTGCAGGGCTGCAGAAGGGGTGGCAACAATGTCCGATTTAGAGCATATCATAGGGCTTTTTACAGCAGAAAAACACACAAATACGGGCAGGATATAAAGTCAGAGAGCTGCTGTAGTGGCAGATATATTATTCTATAATATATTGGGACATATCTAACCAAGCGGAGGTGACCAAGAAGATCTATTAAAAAAAACAAAAACACTATGATGGAGTTTAGGTCTACTTTAAAGCATATGGTTACGGCCCCCAGAAAGCATATGGTTACGGTTGTTTGGAAAGAACATAACATACCTTCTGGAAGCCAATCCCATGCCCAGCCTCTCTGCTTGTTCACGTTTCTTGCCCTCCAAGGTCTGTAGCTTCTTCTCCTCTTTCTTTCTATCAATCTGCAGCTCCTGGTAGGCCAATCGCATTGAGGAGACACTAAGTAAGAAAGGAAGTTTTAAACAAGCCCTGTTTAGACGCACACACCAAATTCCTCCCACTTTATCCCCATTGGGAACAGTGTAAAAAGAACCATTTGAAAGCCTCCCAAAATCTCTTGTAAATACCTTTTCTATGCTAGGCTGCATTTTATCTCCAATTTCAGGGTTGGTGCCGAGCTGGGAAGGTTTTTCCTTGGTGCAGCTTTAGGGTTATTGACCGAGCACTGCTTCAGTCAGAGACAGCTGTGAGACAATTGTGGCTGGGTGACAACCTTTTTTTGTGTGGTCTTGGAGGAAAGTAGGGCAACCATTGGAGCCCTGCTATGGCAGTAGGGACTGGAAGAGGCCCATGGGACAGGCATTAGGCGAGCCGCTTTCTGCCTTATTATTGCTTTTGGGTTCAGAGTCCCTTTAATTTTACAGCTTGAAGTGGACCAACCAGCCCTTTGGCCGGTACTGGAGTCTACAAGCAATCATGGGGGTAACTAGATATGGATGCCCCCAAAATCGCACCAAATTCACTTACTACTTTCAGGGCTCCCAGGCCATGCTCACCCTACATTTCCTGCTAGAACCTGCAGCAGAGCCCTGAAGTCCTTCAGGAAAAAAGTGCAAAACCTTGCAAACAGCAGCCACTCCAAAGGACACAGTCCCTTGGTCCTCTCAGCGTGAACAAGCCCGACAAGCCACAGTGGTCCCACAGATGTCTCTTCCCACAGCAGAGCAAGTTAAAGAACCCAGAAATTCAGAAAGTACAGAAACTGAATGAGAGTATGGACAGTGACTTTAAAAAGTAACAGACAGGCTGACCCACGCCCTCCCCCTGGGGCATTCTGATTTGGAGATTATCTCTATTCAGCATGCTTGCCTCTCAGGCATCAGATTAGCTAGCAGAACTAAATGAAGTTGGGCACGCCGATTAGCTGCCTTGCCTGTAGCTGGGATGGCTGATCTATGCAGACGGGGCATCCCAAATCAGAGGAGTACACCACGAAGGAGAGAGGAAATCACAGAATTGGTTCCTCTTTAAACTGGATGGGTATGCTTCTTATTTCCTCCTCTAAACCCAAGCAAAAAAGGACTGCTTTTTTTTATTTTTATTTTTTTACATAAAGAAAAAAGTGGCCAAGAACGGACCAAAGTCCTTAGCTCCTCCACGTTCTAGTTCTACAGGAATCTGCAGCAGCCAAGTCTTCTCCCCTCTGTGCTTCTGACTGCTCATATGTTGCCAACGGTCACATGCAGAGAGGGAAGGTACATACTAACATTAAATCGTATCACACAGAACTGTACATTGCATTCTTGATCAGCAAGGTTTGCAAAAAATAAAAAAGTGGTTAGTATTTAATACTGCAAAAGTCTTACAGCGATTCTTCTGCTTCTTTCCTGAGCTCAGCAGCCTGTTGCTCTCTCAGCTTCTCTGCCACCTGTGCCTGTCGCTCAATCTCACTGAAGCTCTGGCTGCTTACTTTTTGGGCACCAAGACCCTTTTTAGCCCCCAACTAGAAGACAAAAAGGAGTGGTCATTATACCACACAGGTAAGTAACTTAGACAAAGAGCAGTGGGGTTACTGTAGGTCAGGGGTACTCTTGTAAAGGTCCATTTACAGACATCCGATGAGAGGTGAAGGTCCAGGTAGGGGGCTGTCGTGGGAGATAGAAATCAGCACACTGGGATGGGGCTATAGATTCCATGGGAAAAACTAAGAAATGCTGCTTTCCAATTGGGCACTGGTGAAAAACATGCCAATGCAATATGCCAATGATTGTTAGCATTGGGATGGAAGGGTGCATACTCATTACCTGTATAACATAACTGATTATGCTTCACTGATATTACTTTGCTCAAAATCTATGCCTCTCTTCATATCTAAATGTGTATGCATTCATTTGGTGCTGACAATTCAGTAAGTGCCACCTAGCAGTCAATCTAAGGATTACTTTACCTTGTCGCATTGTATTTTCCACACCATTTGTACTTTGTATATAACGAGCACTAATGTATATTATCCCTCATTAAAATCCCTTTACTAGTTTTGCATCTCAAAATCTCGGTCGTTCACCTTTCTTTTGTTACATGTTGCCCTATGATGTGATGATGTGATGTGGTAGAACACAGGTGAGAAAGACTGAACACCATTTCTAAATGAATCATTTTTTCTTGATCATCATCTTGAAATTATTTCTGGTGTGCATCAACCTTTACGATTTTTGTATGGGCAGAACTAGATGGGTGGCCAGGGCTGGAAGAAAGAGTACTGTATTGGCAAAGCAAGGACGACAGTAATGGATGGGGAAGAGCTGAGGAGACGAGGATTGGATGGGCACCGCTGGGAGGACAGGGATGAATAGGGCAGAGCTGAGGGGGATGGGACAGATGGGGCAAAGCTTGGGGGGGGGGGGGGGGGGGGGGGGGGGGCAAGAACAGATGGGGCAAAGCGACCGAAAAACTACATTTGTGTGTACCTTGCAATGCCACTTCTCGTGCAGTGCTTCATATTGCAATGCTAGGTGCCAGGGAGCAGTTGTGACACTGGCTGGGAGACTAAGCACTACATCACTGAAGTAAAGGGGGCGGTGCTAAGCACAGCAACACAGAAGCAACTGATTGTAGGGCGGTTAGGGCAAGGGGTCCTGAAATCTGGCACAGAGTTCCACATTTGGACCACGGTCCGCCAGTTGAGTATGGCTGCTGTAGGTTATTTTTATGACCTCTTCAGAGAGCAGGAGCTCTCCCTAGTTATACCTGTGAAAACCAGATAGGCAAAACTAAGGGCACTCCGTAATGTTGGTTAGACTCTGTCCTCCCCTGAATAGAAGAAGGGGGGGACAGAGCATGGCTGAAAAGAAATGGAATATATATATTTATTTTTTATATCTACAAAGTGGCCATTTTAGAGCCCCTAGCAATAAATTAAACACATCCCTAAGATATAAAAAAAATGATTTTTACTGCACATCACTGTTTTTTTTCACCAAGTGTAAATATCACATCTTTAAGTAAGATACTCACTCCTTTCTTAGCTGCTAC
Source organism: Gastrophryne carolinensis (assembly GCA_027917425.1). Classification (NCBI taxonomy): domain Eukaryota; kingdom Metazoa; phylum Chordata; class Amphibia; order Anura; family Microhylidae; genus Gastrophryne; species Gastrophryne carolinensis. The sequence continues at coordinate 129,714,952 of CM051241.1, read as the reverse complement.
AGGTTTCTTCTTCCCAATGAGAGACGGTTTCACCTCTAGAAGAGAGCGGCAGACATAGGAAAAGACTGAGGCGCACATGCATGTTGTGTTAGTAAGGAGGCAGCAGAGCCCCAAAGCACAGCAGGGTACCCTGTGCTAAACACAGATTGAGGTTAGTTCTTTAAAAACCTGGACCTGAAAGTCTATAGAGGCAAACTCAGCCCTTAGGGTAAATTCACATGGCTGAAAAGGACATCCATATTCAATGGGACAAGCAAACCAGTCAGCCTAAAATGCAGTCTAATGACTATGAAAAGATAATGATTTGTTTGCTTCTCTGAATAACTGCCACCCCTCATTTACCTTTTCTTACTGCAAGCTGTTAATTTTTTTTTTGCCATGAAAAGCAGCTATACTCCCCCTTTTCCCCCCACGCAGACCATCGCTCCCAGTCTGGGGCAGCAGTGCTCACCTGAAAGGCTGGATGCAGGTCCAGCACCTCACACAGCACCGCTCTCTAGTCAGGCTTCTCTTCCTGTCTCACTCTGATGTGGCGACGCCGCAGCCATTGGTCACAGTGAGCTACCATGCCCTCCTCCATTGCAGTGAACGGAGGGGGTGGCAGGGTAGCTCACCGTGACCAATGGCGGGGCGTTGCCAGATTGGAGCAAGAAAGGAAGAGAAGCAAGACAAGAGCAGCGCTGCATAAGGTGCTGGGCGACAGGGACCCGCTTTCAGCCTTTCATTTGAGCGCTGCTGCCCTGGACTAGGAGCGATGGTCTGCATGGGAGAAGAGAGGAGTATAGCTTTTTTATTTGCCTGAAAATGTTCTTTAACCAGTGGGGTTCTTTTATAACAAGACGACCAAAGAGATCTCAAAAGTGATTCAGAAAAAAAAACACAAAACAAAACCCACTGCTGATCGGTGCTAGTCTGGCGATCAGCAAATCACCTGAGCCCTCAATCCCACACCGTCTGGGGCCAAACTTGGGGTCACAATGCCCTGACATGCTTCCCCCTCCATTGCAGTGAATGGAAATGTCGTGCCCATGCCCCTGTGAATGATGGCAGGGGGCGTGAGGCAGCACAGAAGCGCCAGTGAATGGAGTTCAGGCCAGTGGCAATACGGGAAACAAGAGCCGCGTCACAGGTTCAGATCCAGCGATCAGGCAAGTTGCTGATCAGCGCCGGGCACAAAGGTATGCACCTTTTTTGTTTTGTTTTTTTTTGGGGGGGGGGGGGGGGGGGGCTGCTTATTGACTTTAAAAGTTACCTAGCGGGTGACTTTTGGGAACGTTTAGGCGTTTAGGTAGTGCAGGGTGTTAAAAACCCGCCCTGTCCTGGCATCCAACAAGCTCCCACAGTGCTTTAGGCAGCGGCTCCACTGATCAGCATCTTTGATGTGTACCCATTCAACTAGCTGGGGAAGCAGGTGCATGTGCAACAGGGGATGCCAATCTGTTTTCAACAGGAGTGCTGTGGTAATGTGCTAAATTGCTGGGACAAGGCAAGTTTATTCTATTTCATTTTAACACTCTAAACTGCCTAAGCACCGGGAGACTGGGCCAGAGGAAGGGACACAGAGGAAGACAGAAAGTAAAAGCAAAAACTGTTGATTCTGGGCACAGGCAGCAATATACAATGGACAATAACTAAGCTATTCTCACCCTACCACAGAAAAAAAAGTCTTGCATTGAGATTTAAAAAAAAAGGCTTCAGGTATAATACATAAGAAACTGAAGCTAACCCGTTAAAACCCCAGAAAATAAAATCCGGGTGTACGCAGTTTGTATTTTAGGTTTACTGGCCAGTCACTCAAGTGAAGCCATGAGGGAATATCCTGTGCAGCCTTCTCCACAGGGCTGAACTTCTAGATACAGCAAGATCCAGTATAAAACTGTACAGACATGCTAAGCACATAGCAGCCAAAGCGAGCCAGTCACCATCTGGTCACCTAAGCTGGAGGGCGGCTCCTGAACACAAAGGCACATGGCCGGGTCTAAGGAGAGATACACACATGGGTTTATTATGTAGCCATATTATATAGACTTCCATGAAATTGTGATAACTCTCTGGATAGTCCAGATACCCATAAGTGCATCTGCTATCAAGAAGATCCAAAAAAAAAAAAAAAAAAAATGAATAATCTGCTTTAATACCACCATTTAAAAAATGTAAATCCCCTTTCCAAACATCCATGCACCTGCTGTTGTAATTGCAAACCTTTTGCCTAGCATGCAGGGCCATAAAGACAGCGGCCCACATTGCTTTAATAATTTCTTATGCTAGGTGTGTGCCTGCGGGCAGAGAGCCCAAGCTTGATGCCTGAACACTGCACACCGCATAGCAAAGTGTAGCCACATGTACCTAAGTTTACAGAAGCTTGGAACTGGGAGCGTGCAACAGCTACATGAGCAGGTTGGACTTCATTTTAACCATGACACTTTAAATGGAATTTCCCTCTCTCCCTCCTCTCACCATGAACATATGTGAAAATGTACACATCACAAGGTAACAGGAAACCTATTCAGTATTTACAGCTCTCATCGCAATATTGATAGACATGTCAGGGGATAAATACGACGGACAAAGCCAGGGAAAAAAAAAAAAAAGAAAGATGCACTCACATTAGAATAGATAACTACTTTAAAAAAATAATCAGCTTATATTATAAAAAGACCCTAAAGTCTAAAAAGGAAACTCCCTTGCTCACCTCTTCAATCACATTAGGGGACACAACCAAAGTTGGTTCCTTTTTCGAATGTCTTTTATTGCAGCCCTACACAAACACAGTTCATTTATACTTACCTGTCCCAGTGGGAAGGGATGTCACCGCTCAGGAAAGGGGGAAAAAAAAAAGGAATATCGCAATGACATAGGGGCACAAACATACAATATTTTCCAATATCAAGGGCAGCTAGGGACTGTATTTAGAGCACTTGGAAGTACAAGTAAAATAGCAGGAGTGCCCATTTCATGTTTTCGTTCTATCAATTTGCAAAAATTAAAATGTGTTATTTTACTCAATCAACAAGCATATTTTTCTCCCAGGTCTGATAGGACTTACCTACTGTAGACTTGGGTGATATGCTCAGATTATCAACGCTAGGACCGGTCTCCACACCTACAGATACAGGTAAGAGCTTTAGATGCATATACACATGAATTCACAGAATCACCAAAGAGATGAACTCGGCACTCACCAGCTGGCTCACCACTCACAGGGACGCTGGCTGCTGGTGGGCTAATTGCAGACGTAGGCTGGGCAGCCGGCGTTGCCTCCCACACACTGGAAGGCTAAAGGAGGATACAAATGTTTCAGTGTACACAGCATTATTTCAACTGGAGCATACATTGCAACATGAAACAGGAAGTCTCATCCCTGGCATACCTGCAGCTGTGCATGCTCACAGGCCAAGCAATTCAGGTCAGCTGGGCGCAGGAGTGTGCACGCTCACCACAGAGGAACAGAGGATGGATCCATTCCCTATGCAAGTTCTCAGTCTGAAACGCATTAGTATGCACAGCATAAATTGCTGATTGGACGAGAGCCTGAATATGCACTGTGGGAGCGGCAGAAAGGAGTTGAATGGGCAATCGGGGGGGCGCGTTTCACTAAAGCAAGGCATGCCAAATCGAGATGCCCCAGGTAAGAGGACCAATCACCGGGATAATCAAAAATACAATTCTGCGATTACTCACCTGTAGAATTCCAGAATATTCCTTACACATGGGTAATACATCCACAAGATGGCGCTGGACTGCAGAAAACAGCTTGTGGCTCCTCCCGGCCCTATATAAGTCAGGGACCTCCCAAATTCCCCAGTATTTACAAGCAATAACAATAACATCAAAAAATGAACGAATGACCAATCACCATACAGAGGTAAATAAGAATAATGATGATAACGGTGGGGGTGGAACAGGACATGCTGTATACGTATAATACCAATTCTACAGGTGAGTAATCACAGAATTGTATTCTAAGTATACAGCACGTCCTGTTCCAGAATATTCCTTACACATGGGACATCCAATAGCAGTGTCTGTAAGGTAGGGTCGGATCCCCAAAAGTAACAGCAGACAGTTTAAACCACTGCCGCCTGCAGAACTTTGCGACCAAAAGCAACATCAGCTGAGGCCCCAACATCAACCTTGTAAAACTTAGAAAAAGTACGAACAGAAGACCAAGTGGCGGGCCTTGCAAACTTGTTCAACAGAAGCTTGGTGCTGAAAAGCCCAAGAGGCACCAATAGCACGAGTAGAATGAGCAGTGAAGGGGGAAGGGAGGCTCCTTCCCCTTAGCAGAATAGGCCTGTACCACAGCCTGACGGATCCACTTGCTGATAGAGGACTTAGCTGGAGCCAGACCTTTCTTAGGTCCAGACGGGAGCACAAAAAGAGCATCATTCTTCCTGAAGGATTCAGTAGCCACCAAATAGAACTTCAGAGTCCTAACCAAATCCAGAGAGTGTAAAACCCGCTCCTTAGGATTACTAGGATTAGGGCAAAGAGAAAGCAACACAATGTCCTGATTGAGATAAAAAGCAGAAACAACCTTAGGCAGAAAATCTGGCTTAAAACGAAACATCACCTTGTCCTGGTGTCTCTCAAAGTAGGGAGGTTTGATGGAAAGCACCGCCAACTCAGAAACACGCCTAACAGGAGTGATAGCCACCAAAAAGACTACCTTAAGAGTCAAAATGGACAAAGGGGCCTCACGCAAAGGCTCAAAGGGAGACCCCTGTAATGCAGATAAGACCAAATTCAAATCCCAGACTGGTAACATAGGCTTACGTGGCGGACACACGCGAGTAACTCCCTGGAAGAAGGTGCTGACCAGACGATGGTGAGCAAAGGATCTTTGGAAGAAAATGGCCAAAGCAGAAACATGACCGTTGAGGGTACTAAGCTGAAGACCCAAATCCAAACCATGTTGCAAGAATTCCAGAATCCTGGGGATAGAAAACACCCGACAGGGAAGCGACCTAGACTCACACCAGTCAATGTAAGCATGCCATACCCTATAGTAGATGATTGACGGGGACTTCTTCCTAGCCCAAATCATAGTATTAACAACAGAGGCAGGCAGCCCCTTCTCCATCAGGATGGAGGTTTCAGCAGCCAGGCCGTCAAAACCAGTGTTTGTAAATTGGGATGGCGTAGCTGCCCCTGAGTGAGCAGGTCTGGATCCTTGGGCAGAGCATACTGATCTACTGACAACTGCACGACGTCTGCGAACCACACCCTTCTTGGCCAACAGGGGGCCACCAGAATGGTTGGTACCCCTTCCTGAGCAATCTTGCACAACACCCTGCCCAGCAGAGGGAAAGGAGAAAACACAGAGAAGCTGAAAGCTCTTCCAAGACATTGCTAGAGCATCCGTGGCCAAGGACAGGGGGTCCTGTGACAGAGAGACAAAGACTGAAAGCTTGTGATTGTGACGGGACGCAAACAGATCCACATCTGGCTGACCCCAGCGGTGGCACAGGAAGCGGAACACCCTGCTGCTGAGGGACCATTCTCCCAGACGAGGGAGTCTGCCTCCAGATTCTCCACCCCCGGGATGTACACGGCTGAGATGTAGGGATCATTCTCCTCCACCCAAGACAGTATCAGGGACACTTCCTTGAGGGCCCTCTTGCTCCGGGTCCCTTCCTGATGATTGATGTAGGCAACCGCCGTCTGGTTGTCCGAGCGGACCTGAACCGCCCGACCCGAAGGTGTGGAGTCTATTGGGCGAAAACCAACCTAATCGCCCTCAATTCCAGAATGTTGATAGGGGTGTAGGCCTCCTGAGGGCCCCACTGACCCTGGAATTTCAGGGATTTCCAGAAGACCCCCCAACCTGTCAGGCTGGCATGTGTGGTGACCGTCTCCCAGCACGGGGCCAGAAAAGAAACCTGTTGGTGGGCAGATCCTGAGTCCAGCCACCACGAGAGAGACCGTCTGGCCAGGGGGGACAGAACCAGCACCTGATCCAGGGACCGAGGGTCCCGATCCCAAACTGACAAGAGGTGAATTTGAAGGGGTCTCATGTGAAACGGAGCGTATGGAATCGCCTTGAAGCAAGACACCATCAGACCCACCAACTGCATCCCCTGCTGAATGGAGGGATGAGGGGGAAGACATAAGAAGCCTGGCTAGGGCCTGAAGATTCTTCACCTTCTGCTGAGGGAGATAGATCTTGACCTGAGATGTATCCAGAGTCATGCCCAGAAAGGACCTCACCATTGACTGTGACAGGAAAGACTTGGGATGGTTGATCACCCAGCCGAAGGACTCCAGTGTGGACACCACCAGCTGGGTATCCAGCTCGGCCTGCTGGAAGGACTGAGAAGTGATGAGAATGTCGTCCAAGTAAGGAAGGATGCGAATGCCCTGAGATGTCAGCAGAGCCAGTACACCCGCCAGCACCTTGGTAAACACCCTGGGAGCCGAGGTGATACCGAAAGGCAAGGCCACAAATTGATAGTGCCGATCCTCCAGAGCGAACCTGAGGAATCTCCGATGACCTGGAAAGATAGGTACATGAAGGTAAGCGTCTGATGTCTTCAGAGGTCATGAAGTCGCCCGGGCGTAGAGAATTGAAAGCTGAGCGCAGAGTCTCCATGCGAAAGTGTTTAGATCTGACAAATTTGTTGAGGCAGGATAGGTCTGATGGTCCCGTCTTTTTTGGGAACAATGAAAAGATTGGAATAGTAGCCTCTGTCCCTTTCCCTCAAAAGGCACCTGGCAGATCACCCGACTCCAGAAGGTTTTGGACAGCAAGGCACAGACCCTGAGCTGACAGAGGGTTTTGAGCCATCCGGGATTTGATGAATCTTGGGGGCGGCCAGGCTGCAAACTCTATCTTGTAACCGGAGGGTTTTGAGCCATCCGGGATTTGATGAATCTTGGGGGCGGCCAGGCTGCAAACTCTATCTTGTAACCGGAGGACATTACCTCCTGAATCCACCGGTCTGAGACGTGAAGCCTCCAGAAGTGAGCAAAGAGCCGGAGCAGTCCCCCCACCCGGATGGGTGAGGGCGCCCCTTCATGCCTGAGGGGGCTTGGGTGAGGATTTTGGCTTGGGACCCCAGGACGGCCACGTCCTCTGCCTCTTCCCCATTGATCTCCGCGGACCCCAGTAAAGGAGACTCCTCGGCCAGTTCTGGAACCACGGAAGGATGGGAGAAAGGCACCCATCCCCGGAAAGGACCGGGACAGCCTCCTATGTTGAGGTAACAGAGGTGCAGGCCCTTGAAAGGGAAACCAGTGAGCTTTCTTAGCAGCATTATCAGCTACCCATTGATGTAGCCAGACAGAGCGGCGTATAGCCACCAAGGCAGAAGCTCTACCACACATTCTAATGGCATCATCCATAGCAGACAGAATATATGCAATAAGTTCCTCACAAAGCAGTAGAGATCTATACTCTTCTTTACCCGCATCCTCAGATGCCTCCAAGAGACACTTAAACACCCCTTTAAGAGGCACAAACCGGGCGCAGCGCCGTCCCCACACAGGTAAAGGCGTGACAGGCCAGTTGGTCCAAGCGTTGGTCCTCCCCATCCCGCAGGGTAGTAGTATCAGGAGAGTGCGTGACAGATGTATTGGACAAGCCGAGAACAGGCGCATCCACCTCGGGAGGACATGACCAACGCTTGACAACATCAGCAGGAAAGGGATACCTCTTGTCCCAACTCTTAGCACCCCTGGCAGCTTGCTAGGTCATTCCCATTCCTTGAGCACTAGATTATTAAAGTGAGACTGCTCAGGGAACTCCCAGCGTGGCTTAACTGTATGAAAAAGCTCCCCCTGCTGCTGCGGAGCCACTGTGGGAGTGGAAATACAAAGCACTTCAAAAATATGACTCAGCAAGTCAGTGTCATCAGGGGACCACGGGTCTTCCCCAAAGGGAGTCCCAGTACCACCGTAAATCTTAGGTTGTTCCTCACAGGATTCTGAATCAGAAAATAATTCCCCCTCCTCAAGGGGGTAAGGACCTGAGAGTAAGTAAGAGCCCTCATCTTCCACAGGGAAGAGGGAAACCGCGGGTGATAAATGGCGCTTCTTAGCACAATCGTTACGCGGGGCAGACCCAGCAAGATGATTTTCGATGCTGGCCACCCATGCAGCTAAATCAGGTTGAGACTCCCCGCTATTATGCCCCTCAGTGGGGGTCAGATGTAAACGTGGGAGGGGGTAGGCAAAGCCAGAGGGGGCGCCGCACCAGTAACAGGCAACCCAGGCTGCAGCGCAAGTACCTGCTGGGTGCAGGGTACACACACCCCGACATCATCACTTATAGGGGATATTTCACACACACACAAACACATAGCCGGGCTTGTCCCGAAGGAACCCCAAGCACATTATCCCCAGAAACCTCCATATGGTGATTATAGTGGCACAATGGACCAATATAGGGTTAACGCTAATGATAGCAACCCGGGATGCCCCAAAAGCCCGCTAGGGAGGTGAGAGATAGAATAGTAATAGCCCAAAACTAAAAGGGGGAGGACCAGGAGAAACTACAATGAGGTCTACCCACCTGAAAGACATAAGACATCCCCAAGAATACAGTAAAAAAAAAAAATATATATATATTTTTTTTTACTGTAACAAGGCACCCCGCAGGGGCACTCACGGACCGCAGTAGGAAACAGCAGACACGCAGCACGAGGGAGGTAAAAATAGCGACTGCATATACCTCGAGGGGCGGCCACTAGAGAAGTGATGCGGAAAACATCCGCAGAGTCCGCCCCCCCCCCCCCCCCCCCCCCGGAAGAGAGCAAATCGCGCCCACATGATTCCGCTGTCCAATGACGGCGCGGCAGAGCCTGAGGTAAAGTCGCTGCCATCCGCGGAGCGCTGAACAAACGCGCGGCGGCCAGTAAAAACACATTTAAGCAAGATGTGCAGGATACAACAAAATCAATTCTGGCACACGCAAGTGAACATTCAGACTGCTTGACACAGCGCCATCTTGTGGATGTATTACCCATGTGTAAGGAATATTCTGGAACAGGACGTGCTGTACACTTAGAATATTCTGGTGATTGGTCCACTTTGAAGTTTATTATATATCAGGCATAAGCTGTCAACAGTGTGTAACTTGCTTCTCTGAGGTTAACCTGTATAACCTCCCCAACTGCAGATTCCAACTCTAGATTTAGAAGGATGTACATACTTGAGTCATCTCAGCAAAAAAGTCAGATTCCTTCTTCTCAGGAGAGCCAGCAAGGGTGCAATTCATTCCATCAATCCACAGCTTAAAAAAACAAAAGCACATTGATTCAATAACACTCACTGCACAATGTGGGGGTGAACAGTTTGCACTTCTATACTCAAGCACAGTTTATGAGGTTCAACACAAGTTATTCATAAAATTAGTTTCCCCCCAATATTTGAGTGGTTAAAGCAGACCTACACCTAACCAACAATTTCCTGCCCCCCCTCCAGAGAGATATATTTACTTTTTCCAGGATTGGTCACCCTCAGATGAGGACAGGCCTTCTACTGGTCCTCAGAACAGACTTCCCCTGAAAGAGCTGAGCATTACTTAAAGTGGACTATCACCCTCCCGTGATTGGCCCGGGAATCTATAAGATTCCCGGGCCGATCACCTCCCTCCCCGTGGGACATCCGAGATCGGGATGTCCCGCGGGGTGAAACCCCCCCAAACGCCCCAAATCCCCTTACCTTGTCTTCGGCGGCGGCCGGCGCCGCCTCCCTCACGCCCCTCTAGGCGTGTGCGTGCCCGCGCCTGCCGTCTGCGAATGGCGGGCACGCGCGCGTCAAGAGTGATAAGGCTCAGATAAGTGCCACTGCAGCATTGAGTGGGTGACTAAGTAGTCACTGATGCGCAATGCGACAGCTGGAAACCTGGAATAGGATTGCTCCCATTGGTTCTATCACTGGAGTGGTGTGGCTTAAACGGTTCAGCGGTTAAGCAAACCAAAAATTAACAAAAAAGCATAAGACGGAAACAATATCACTGGAGCTACCTACATCTGTGCCGTGTCTGGACATCGCAGTATTGGCCAGTTGGCGAATCTTCTCCCGATACATGTGAGCGCTGCGACGGTTGTACTTGGCATTGGTGTCACTGGTAGTACAGCCATGCTGGTGGAAGAAGGCATTCTGCAACAAGAAGGCAGTAGCACAAGTAATGAGACACTGTCCATGGATGAGTACAAGCTTCAGGAGGATGGGCGTTTAACCTCTGCGATACCTGTCAGATGAAACATTGCTTAAAGTGGACCAACACCCACGGGTGATCTTATAGATTCCCGGGCCGATCACCTCCCTCCCCGCGGGACATCCGAGATTGGGATGTCCCGCGGGGTGAAACCCCCCCAAACACTCCAAACCCCCTTACCTTATCTTCGCCCTCTAGGCGTGCGCCCGCGCCGGACGTCTGTGAATGGCCGGTGCGGGCGCGCGCGTCAAGAGGGACGCGCGGGAGGCGGCGGAGGAGCCGCTTGTCCGGGACTGTCAGATTGCTTGTCCGTCGGCGCTGGGAGCGGGGAGAGGTGAGTTTTTTGGGTGATCGGGGGGGTTTCACACAGCGGGGCACCCCGATCGGGGGTGCCCCACCGAAGTGGACCAAGACCCAGGATAGTCAAAATCCTGGGTGTTGGTCCACTTTAATGCTGTGCTGGGGCAAAGACATAAAATAACCAGAACTATAGATTATAAGTAGCCAGTGCTATAGGAGAAGAAAAAAAAAAAAAACACGACAGTTGGGGAACACTAAAAAGACAGGGCAAGATGAAGTATGCCAATCCCCTCCCCTACAAGGGTAAACGGCCAGAAATCAGCTGTAGCAGGGAATTATTTTTAATGGGCATCTGACAGGGCTTGGCGGTGCCACAGGAAATCATCAGGTGTCTGCATAACTCCCTAGTTTCTGCTTTAACCCTTTAAGTGCCAAGCACGTAACACCTACGTGCTGGCTTGGCTGGGCCTTACGTGCCAAGCCCGTAGGTGTTATGTGCTTGACTTTCCCCCCTGCTAGTAAAGACCCCTATACCAGTTCACAAGGCTGGGGGATGGCAGCACCCCCAATTACCTGCCTCCCCAAAGCCCAGGGGGGGGCAGAAGAGCCCGGGCCCACATAGGCTATGTGGGCGTGTAGGCTGCAGGGTGGGGGGGGCCACAAAAGCTGGCCCCTCCACTCTGTTCCCACAAGCCCCCATAGCTGGTAATGCTGGGTAAGGGGGACCCCCCATTTCAATTTTTTGGGGATTTTTAAGGGTTTTTAACCCTTAAAATTCCCAAACAAATGGGGTCCCCCCCCCGGGAGGGGGGACCTTATGTTAAAATTAACCCCTTATGTTTATAGTGTGGATAGTAGTAGTATTTTATTTGTAAATGTTATAAAGTGCTATTTTCAGTTTGGGGGGTCTCCTGGGCAGGAATGGGGGGGGGGGCTACGATACATATGTGGTACTGTTGTAATCGGGAGAAATTGGGCTTTCACACGCAATATGCTTTTCTCTAATAAAGTGAATGTTTTAATTTACAGTAGAAAAATTTACAAACAAGACATTTCATGTTCAAGCCTAAACTCTGCTGCAAAATATATATCTATAATTTTCCTGAAAATTCCGGCAAAAATCACGGTTAAACATGGCACAGAATGGGCAAAAATGACATGTCAAGAGAAGGTGACAAAACTTCAAGTAGGTTGGCAATTAAAAGGGTTAATAGTACCTATGCATGTTGGGTATTGTTCTGCTCGGGGGACCTTGCTCTTTCAGATTTAGCTTGTTTCTTGTTTACATATTTATATTTTAGGAAAACATGTTATTTATTAAGTTTTTTTATTCATTTTTTTTTTTTTTAGGGAAACTCTGTGCAACCTAAAATTCTTTGAGGGATTACTTCCAGAAAGGTGAGCCTACTACAACAAGCTGGGTACTCTTAGAAAGCTTAAAATGTGTACTTTCAGGGAATATATATATGTTTATAAGGGATATTCCAGAAGTAAAGGGTTGTTTTGGTTGAAAAATTGCAAGGTGCACATTTTGTCAGCAGAGCTGAAATTTTCAAGTAAAATTACAGTTACGCACATGCTTTACTTTGGGGTGTTTGCCAACTCTTCCCTTGACAGCAGCTATGCATGTTGGGTATCGTTCTGTTCGGGGGATGTTGCTTTTTGAGATTTTACTTGTTTTTTCTTGTTTGCATATAGTTTTTTTTTTTTTTTTAGGAAAATGTGGCTTGATTCTTCCATTTTATTCTTTTTTTAGGGAAACTCTTTGCAACCAAAGAATACATTGAGGGATTACTTCCAGAAAACTAAGCCCACATAAACAAGCTTGGTACGCCTAGAAAGCTTGAGGTGTGTACTTCCAGAGAATATATAGTTTGTGGGGGGTATTTTAAATGTAAATGGTTGTTTTTCTGGAAAAACTGCAAGGTGCGCATAGCGCAGTTGTATTTTATCTGAAAATCTCCTAAAGCTCTGTTTCAGTTTGGGGGAGTCTCCTGGGCAGGAAAGGGTGTCTACCCTATACATATGTGGTATCGCTGTGACTGGGAGAAATTAGGGTTTCGCATGCAATAAAATTTTATTGACAAACTTATATTTTTTATTACAAAAAAACACTACAAATACAAATAGAGAATACACCTAAAAAATGACAAACAAGAGATTTCATGTTGAAGCCCAGACTCTCTTGAAAAAAAACAATGTATCATTTTCCTGGGAAATCCCTGGAAATCATTTCAAAAATCACAGTTGAAGATGGGGAGCGCAAAATAGTGAAACATGGTCTGGCAGCAGAGGGCGACAAAAGCTGCAGGTAGGCTGGCAGGGTTAAAGCAGAGTAAAGCGGGGAGGTGTGGCTTGATATGGCGGCGTGAGAAAGCAGACCCAGGGAGCTCCGCACGCCACCTCGCTAAAACCAGCACCCAAGTGACACACAGCGGCCCCTGACCTCATGACGAGGAAGGGGAAGAACAGTGAAGCTCGACGGAGGGGGCAGGAGCGCTCCATGCCCTCCTCCTTCCCACCGGGGGAGAGGAGAGAAAACGCAGGCGCCGATCAAGATGGCGGCAAGCGCGGAGCCGGCTGGAGGTGAGGGAGCCGAGCCCCAGAGTGACTCACCTCCTCCGCAGCATCACCGAGCGGCGGGGGACGCCGAAGAGCCCAACACCCGGCAGATGAGCGGATGCGGACGTGCCCCGCTGAGGAGAGCGGCACCTCAGCACAGTAACAGCGGAGGTGCACCAGGCGGCAGGAGGGTGGGGAGGAGTACCTGGCGGACCCCAAATCAATCCCGACCCCCCCCACCCAGGCCATGGAAATGAAGGGGACAGGAGAGGCTCACATCACCTAGAACGCACACGTGCAGGGCAAATCCGGGGGGAAGACGGAAAAAGAGGAGGGAGGAGGCAGCCTGACACACTGCAAGATGAGCCCTCGGGAGAGGAAGATGAGGCCCAGCCACACCATAGATTCCCCAGGGGATGCGTGTGCAGACATGGGGGGGCACGCCGAGCCCTAATTCTCCGTCCCGGACCCCAGCGACGGGAGACCCGCCCTCACAGCTGAAGAGCTCTGTAAAGTCCCCAGACGGAGCTTTGCTACACACACCACCCCCCCAATAGCACGGTGCGCACCCCACCGCCGCCAAGAGAGCCCCAATCCCTTCTGGAGTTGCCGGGGGAAATCCCCTCCCAGCAGCCCGATAGAGGAGCTACTAGCTCAGACGGAAGATCCTGAGTGGCGAGGGAGGGAGCAAGGAGAAGTGGCCGCACGGCCGAGATGGAGCCCCTCAGGGGATGAGATGAGCACTGAGCCACCCAGGGGGTCGATGGGCCACACACTGTGCACCAGCAACCCCGATTCACAGAGTGAAACCACGCCAGCCGTACCTATAGATCTACTGTCACGCACAATTACTGAAGCAGTGAAAATCAATATCAGTGAAGCCTTGCGGGGCTTGCCGACACGGGGAGATTTCAACGGCTACGTCACAAGGATAGAAGGCACCATAAAGAGAGCTGGCGGGCCTGCAGGGGCGGTTGCAGATGTCACACAGAGTGGATGGGGTGGAGGCTTCACACAGATCCCTAGAAACACGTATGACAGCGCTCTAGCAACAGCAAGAGGGGAATAAGCACCTCCTGTCGGATCTGTTTCTAGCTCAAGACGACGTGGAGAATCGCAGCCGCAGGAATAATCTTCGTCTCCGAGGGGTCCCAGAGTCCGTGGAACCAAAAGAACTGTCATCGACCATTGAGCGGGAGCGGAGGAAAAACGTACAGAAGCTTGAATCCTACCCAAGAAACTGACAGGGCGTCCGTTGCAATGGCCAAAGGGTCCCTTAACAGGGACATGAATTTCGGCAGCTTGCGATTGTGCCTGGATGCAAAGAGATCCACCTACGGACAACCCTAGAGAAGGCAAAGGGCTTGAAAGATCTTCTGACTGAGGGACCATTCTCCCCGACGCAGCGCCTTCCTGCTCAAAGCGTCTGCCTCTCCCGTTTCAGTTGCGCCGTGCTGGCCCCCGCCACAAGCTGAAAACAACCCTGCTTACTTTTGTGCACCCCAGCGAGGCGAGGTGGCGGAGAGCGGTTGGGGAGTACCGGTAAGGCGACCCTTAAAGTTGTTATTGATGTAGTTATCTCGGTTGCTGGTCTCCCAGGCCGCATCTACGTGACCGGAAGGCTGGCGGCCTGTTCCTTATTTGAAACATGTTTTATGTAGCAGCTATGTGTTAAAGTTGGCTCTGGGTGCCCAGGGGAATGCGCCTGCCCATTTATCCTCCCTGTCCTACGTTTTGAGGGCACGTTGCCCCCCTCTCTGTAGACTCGGGTGAAGGGACATAGTGGAGGGAGCAGAGGGCGTGTCCCCCTGGTCAGCCACGGTTGCTGAGATTAAGTTGTAAAAGCTGAGTGTTTGTTGTTGGGCAGGCGGACTCTTGGCCACGGCCCGGAGTACCTGCCTTTCCCCGGGGCCGACACAGTGTGCACAACCCGAATGCTGATTAGTGGCATTGCGGTGTGTGCGCACTTGCTCCCCCCCCGTCTTTTCATTAACAGTGCCTTGTGGTGTATCACTAGGAGACAGTAGATATAGTGCGTCTCCCTTTTTGCCGTCGCTGGGGCTGATCCTCCACCCCCCCTGAATATTTGGTGCACCCCTCTGGGGAAGTCCATTGCCCCCCACCCCCTAGAGGGAGAGGGTAGTGCTAGGTTGAACCGGCCCATAGGAGGCCTGCAGGAGGTGTGAAAGAAAGTAAAACAGCACCAGTTACGAAGGTCCCCTTAAAGGCGACCTCCAGTTGACTACTTGATAGTCTTGTAGTTGTACACAATTAAACCGTTTCTTCCTTGTAACCCCCCCTCTTGTCCTTCCCCAAACCCCACGTTAAACTACCTCAACCCCCTAGTCTGTTTCTCCTCCCCCAGTCCTCCCTTCCTGTCCTTTACTCCAACCCAGGGGTGTGGCGGCGGGGATACAGAACAGGAACACTAACCTGTAGCCTTGCTGTAGCTATTGTGGCATGAATCCAATGTTCATATCTGAACGTGAGGGGCCTCAACTCCCCAGAGAAGAGGACGATTCTATGGCAGGAGTTGAGGAGACTCAAGACCAAAATTGCTGCAACCCCCCCCCGGCTGAATAGCAGACTGTTCCCGCACGTGTTCACCAGCTGCGCAGTAGATGCCAAAAGCAAAGGTGTAGTGATTATGATAGCGAGGGGGGTGCCATTCACTCTGCGGGAATCCTCGGGGGGACGAAGCTGGGAGGATAGTAATGGTGAAATGCCTCATCCGGCAAAAAACCTATACCCTGGTGTCCGTATACGCCCCCAACCAGGAGCAAGTTCAGTTCCTCAAGCAATCTTTGGATAGGATCGAGGAACTTGCAGAAGGGGAGATAGTCCTGGGGGGCGACTTGTAATTTAACCATCGAACCGCTTATAGATTCTTCTGTGGGTAGATCGGTGGTGTCCCACTTAGCATTCAGAGCACTTAAGAAAAAGTTACACAGCATGCAGCTGGTGGACGTGTGGTGGGTTCAGAATCCCGTAGATAGGGACGACTCCTACTCAAAAGTTCATGGGACGTACTCCAGGATTGACTACCTCTGGATCTCGCACAGGCTTGTCCTCGGACAGTGGGATACTCCCGACCTCCTTCTCGGATCATGCCCCTATCTACTTAGACCTGAACCTATCAGACAGACCCCCCACCCCCATTGACGTGGAGACTCAATGAGTCCCTCTTGCAAGATGAGGTGGTCGCCCAAGCGGTCAAAGAGGGTATAGAAGCGTATTTTAACAACAATGATAATGGGGAGGTGTCCACATTCATGCTGTGGGAGGCACATAAAAGCGTGATTAGAGGGATACTAATTAGCCAGGCATCCAGACTAAAGAGGGAAAGAATGATCCAACTGGAACATCTCTTGGAGCGGGTCAGACACCTGGAGTTGTCCCATAAACAATCGGAGGAGAGTCCTCGGAGAGCTGACCCAGGCTCATGAGGTCCTCAATGCCCTGTTAAGGCAAAAGGCAAAGTTCCTGATCAAAAAATGTAAACGTAGATATTATGAACATGGGAATAAAAATGGTAAGATGCTCACGAGAGCCCTTAAACAGTAACACGCCAAAAACTACATATCGGAAATCCTAGATGGCTCCCAGCAGAAACAGCACACCTCTGAGAAAATAGCGGCCACGTTCCAGTCATATTATGCTGGCGGGCGGTCGGCCGGCGCGGAAGCTCCAGGAGAGGGTCAAGGAGTATATAGAGAACTCAGGCATGCCATCAATCTCAAAGGAAATCCCTGATCAGCGTAGAGGAGTTGGCTGAGGCTATTAAACTCTCGCCGACAGGGAAGGTGCCGGGGCCAGACGAATACACCGTCAAATACTATAAATCTTTCATTTCACTGTTGGGACCCCACCTGGTGAGAGCCTGGAACACAATAACAGACCCGGAGTCCCCCGGCTCATTTTCGGGGAGGAAATTGGAAGCCCACATCTCAGTCCTTTATAAGCCGGGAAAGGACCCACTGCCCTATCTCCCTGCTCAACACGGACCTAAAATTATACTCTAAAATTCTGGCCCTCAGGTTGGCCCCTGTAGTGGTACAAGTGGTGCACCTCGATCAGACGGGATTCGTGTTGGGCAGGGAGGCCAGAGATACTGTGGTGCGTGCCATCAATGTGATACATAGAGCTAAAACTGCCGCGATCCCCGCTATGCTGCTTTCTACGGATGCAGAGAAGGCCTTTGATAGGGTGAGCTGGCCTTTCCTGCAGGAAACCCTTAGACATATAGGCCTGGGGATGAGAACACTCATTGAGGCCCTATACCCCACTCCGTCAGCCAAGATTAGGATAAATGTCCATCTCTCCGAACCGGTACTTTTCCGTAACGGGACCCGGCAAGGGTGCCCCCTATCCCCCTTACTCTTTGCCCTGTCATTAGAGCCGTTCCTCTGCAGAGTCAGACAATTCTGACATACAGGGGGTTGACTTGGTCGATGGTGCGCACAAAGTGGATGTATACGCAGATGACCTCCTATTCTTTATTACATGCCCCTCTGACACTCCCGGTCCTGATGAAGGAGTTTGAGGCATACAGGAGACTCTCATATCTCAAAATTAATTTCAATAAATCAGAGGCCATGAATATCTCACTTCCTGGAGAAGTAGCCAAACAGTAGCCACTTCCAAACATCCTAGACTTGAATTTCTGGCCGCTGGCACAGAGAGTCAAGGAAGATCTTGCTAAATGGGATCACCCAACGTTTTCGTGGATGGGCAGGGCTAACATTCTTAAAATGTCTATACTCCCTAAGCTGCTGTTCTTGTTCCAGGCTCTCCCAATTCGTATCACGATGCAATTCTTCCGAGGTATAAGTACGGTAGTGCTTTTACAGGATTTATCTGGAAGAAGAAACGGGCAAGGCTGAGGACACAACTATTATGTTGCCCCAAACAATCAGGCGGAATGGCGTTACCAGATGTGAAGAAGGGCCGTACTCATAATATTGTCACTCCCCCCCTGCCCCCCCTCCCATCCATTCACTCCCCCCCTGCCCCCCCTCCCATCCATTCACTCCCCCCTGCCCCCCCCTCCCATCCATTCACCCCGCCTGCCCCCCCTCCCATCCATTCACCCCGCCTGCCCCCCCTCCCATCCATTCACCCCCCCGCTAGCCCCTATGTGTCCCCCCCACCTCCCCTCCCGTGTTATGCAAAAGCAGGAAGGACAGGTTCCCGGGCGACCCAGAAAGGAGAATGGGAAGAGCCATCTAGAATTTCAGAACATAAAGATATCCATAACTTCTGTAGCACTAAGAGGATAACTAGCACCCGCATCTGGGGCTATGAAGTAACAGTCGGATATATTACGAATTGACGCTATGAGATGGCAAATTAAGCGCATGTTGTAGATGTGTGGTCTGGTCCTCCTTCCTCCCCTTTTGTCATTTGATCTCTGTATGTACTTGTATTGTACTTCAAAAATGTCAATATAAAGAAAAAAAAAAAAAAAAAAAAAAAAAAAAAAAAAAAAAAGCAGAGTAAAGCACAGGACGCAACATAACCTAGGCCAGCCTGTACTACTCTAATACTCACAGCATTGGCATTGCCTCCAACTTGCATGCACCTCAGCTGATACCAGCTCCAGTTAGAATCCAGTTCGGTAGACCTAAAAGGACAAACATTGGTCAGTTGTCAATCATTGCAATTGAAAAAGCTTGCTTTATATGGAAAACTAAAAAAAAAAAACAAACCAAACACGCTGTATTCAAAAACAAAGTAACACCAAATGGAGACTAGAGAAAAGGGCAAGATGTTGCCTTTACTCTTTGTAAACGTTAACCATGGAGGGTAACGAAACAGCTTTTCCATACACATTGGTAGCTTACGAATCTAAACCAGGGAGGATCCCGATTCACAGGGACCTTAACGTAACCTAATATTCCCCCCCACAGGGGAATCACTCATAGGGCGCACCAGCACTTAAATAATTGAATGATTGCTGAATCCAAGTCCAGTCAACGGAGGGGGCGTGCCAGGGCCTTAGCGCCAGAGCGTACACCTAGGAGTGATCGTCTGTGGGGGACAATAGAAGAGTATAGCTTTGTTTCTTTTTGCCCAGATTTTGCTTTAATTTAGATGGCTAGTTTTTTTTTTACTAAAGTACTGGTGCCCAATAAGAGTATTTACCATACAGCGTTTCAGGGCACTTACCGGATGAAGCTGAGATGAACCCCCAAAGACCGGTGGATTCCAGAGCAGTCAATGCACAGAAAGACCCCATAGGGGATACTAGCCCAGCTCGGGTTCTTTGCACCACAATCAAAGCACACCTGGGAAGACAGAGGAGACAAAGTAAGTAAACACGTGAGAGTGAGCTTTCATCACCTGACAATGGAAAGCAAACATCCAACTTTTATTTATTTTTTCATGAAAAAAAAGACAGTTTCCATCTGATTTTTTTTTTTAATTGTTGATAAAACTTAGTCTTCTAGAAAATTGGTTCTACAGAGGTTACATTGCATAGTAACATCTCAAAAAAAAAAAAAAAATCAGTACATACAGGATAAAATTGATAAGTAACAAACAGCAGCACAGCATAACATTATTAATGGCACAGCAAAGTCAGAAGAAGACAATTTCGCAATATCTCAAATAAATGGTTATAATTATATTAATCAAGGCAGAACACATCAAGCTTTTTCATATCTTTCATACCCTAAACGATTTGTCAGAGCACCACCTATGTCTATATTACCCACTGTAAAATCTGTAGTCTGACTAATAATGCCTTCCATGACCCCAACATCGGAAGGTCATCAGATATCTATTAGGAACAATAGTCTTAGCAAAGAATAAAACTTACTAACATACAAAAAGGTGTGTTGGTGGTGTGACCTCTAGAACATTTGAGATACAAATAAGTGCAAATGAAAAGGGTGTTTGTCCGCTCCTGAGGGCAATCAAGATTGCTGCCCCCTCGATAAACCCTCTGCAAGAGTTGGAAATCATACCTTAAAGGAGCACTATCGCAAAATTGTGTAATATTAAAAATCCATATAAACGTGTTGGCTAATGGGAGGAGGGGTCACTTATACACCCAAACTAAAAATACTCCCGCCAAGCTTGTGGTTTATTCTCTCATGGTAGGAATAAAATCCAGTGGTGACTGGCTTATTTCCTCTTCCTTCCATCAAAATAAAATTAAAAAAAATAAAAATAAAAAAAAGGATGCCAGGTGTATTAGTGACCCCTCCTACTGACATCCAGTATATTTATATGGATTTTTATCATTGGCCCATTTTTTGCGAAGGTGCTCTGTTATAGTCCCTGCCCAGGTACACAGTAATTTTTCCCACCTAAACAGGAAACAGAACACAATTAAATACCCCCGCCCCTTCCTCCTGGACCTCCGTGTTTTTTTTTCCCTCCCTGGAAACAAGCTGGATTCCTTTGTCACGTTTTTTATTTTTTCCCAGGGAGAATGGCGGGTCCAGACTCCCTCACCGCTCCTCTAGGGTCTGGGTGGCCTCCCTTTGCTACGACTTTCCCTGGATGCCATGGATCCATCATCTCCTGGAATTTATCAGCAATGTTTATGGTGGAGAACATAATCCATATTTTTAGTCAAATTCCATCCTTGTGGCTTCCTGGACTTTAGCACGCCAGCTGTGTGTGTCAGCAAATGTCTATCTGCCATAATAGCAGTTCACGGTCATCCATCCAGCTCATCCTCATATTACACATATATCACCTTCAGCCCGATTCGGAAAAGCCCCCCTCTTCCACTGGTTTTATAGATTTTATATATGCTGCTTTTACACAAAATAGAGTTTTACCTGCATCCAGTGCCAGATACCATCTTTATATTGTGAGTGACTTATACATTGCTAAGCCTGATGGCAGACCTAAACCCAAGAGCTGATGCCTAAAGACTCTGGGCAGCGGTTAAAGCGGTCCGTCACTGTGAATAAAAGCTTATGTTATACGTTTCCCACACCCTGTACATACAGATTGCTCGCATTAAAAATCATCCTACCTGCATCTACTGCATGTATGAGCCTTTAAACATCAAGATGGTGGCTCACGGAACGTCTGACTGTGCTGCTCTGCATTCTGGGACTGCTTACCTTTTCCTGACCCCACCTTTGCTCTGTCTGAGCAAAGCACAGCTATAACCCACCCCCCTGTATTTTATCTTACTCTCCTCTCCCCAATAAGTGTGATGCTTCTGAGTCAAGATGGCGGCGCCCTTATCGTAAAGTCCTTAACAGAGTTGCAGCCCAGTGGGGGAAAAATAAGTAAGTGACTAAAAACTTAAAAATATATTAATTTTAGATGCTGGGGAATCATTTTTTAAGGGTTTGGGCTTTTCAATAAATCATGGTGAAGGTCTGGTTTAATACAAATAACCCTAGGCCCAGCAATGTAGATTCCTCTTGTCAACTATTTATAAACACACCGCCATTGATTCACAAAAAAATGACAACCCTTTTGTGTCAGATGGGGAGAGAGGGCACAAGAAAAAACAAAAAAACAAAAAGGGAAACAAAGGGTTCTAGTTTCCATGAACCAACAGGTTTGAGGTAAGAGATCAGCGATGCTGGGGGAGTTTACAAACAGGGTCATCCCACGGCAAGCTTTGGCAGTTGAACTTGCAGGTAAGCAATTAGAAGCAGGGCTTGTGAACACATTTGGAAGGTTGTGTAAAAAAGGAGGAAAGAAAAGGAGGGGCAAACTTTGAAGCCCTGCTACAAAAGAAAAATGGAGGAAAGGCTGCAGGTCAGCTCACTGCTACCCAATCATGAATATTGCCTGGACCGTCCCTTTAAAGTGGACAAAGACCCTACATTTTGTCTATGCCAGGTTTTGGTCCTTGCCCCTGGCATGCCTCAGTATGTGAAACCCCCCTGATCATTGGTAAATCTTACCTGACTGCTGATTCAACAGAGGATATGCGGGCCACCAGCCAATCGGTGTGCTTGGTTTACTTTGTCTTCTAGAAGACTAGAGATCTCATCACCTAAAAGCCAAATAGAGCCAAGCACACCGCCAGCTGCCTTCCTGCTAGCCTCTAGCTGAGGCGTGCACGCACTGGCCATTCAAAAATGACTGGTGCAGGCACGCACCTGGCTAAAGGTATTGCAAAGTATGGCTGCATCAGGTAGGTTTTACTGGGGATTTGGGTGGGTGGGGGGGAATTTACACAGCAGGGATTTCCAAATTGGGATGACCCAGGGAAAGGGAATAAGGTGGCCCTCAGGTCTTAAGAGAGGTGGTCCAATTTAAAGCATGAAAACATTTCAAAAGCGTAGAACAATGCGAACTATGCCCCTAAACCACACCACCACCATGCCAATTACCCTAAAAACTGGTCTCCAAGATTAACCTCTCTGCTCCTGTGAAATTAGTGTGTGTGGGGCATTAGCTGAGCTGAGGCGGGGCATGAATTAAAGCATGGTGCCACCACTTGCTGCTGGGGAACATGCACAGCTGCATAGAAGCCACTGCCGGAGATTGTGTTGTGGTCAGGTAAGATTACATAGGGGCATCCAACATAGGATGACCCGGGTGCAGGCTAGCAGACGGTCCTGGAATCTTTTGGACTCTGGGCTGGCCACAGGGTGAAATTTACTTGTATATGCATGTATAGATGACATTAATGTTCTCGCCTTATCTGGTCACTGGCGTCCTGTGGGCTGCACAAACCCTAATGACAGACAGGGCCAGTACAAAGGGGAGACATGGAAGACAAACAGGACCATTGACAAGGCTGTGTCATGCCAAGGTCCAGCATAATCAATACCAGTTATTGTGCAACACTGCATATGTAATAGGGATGGGTGAGGGGAAACCGCAAAAGACCACCTGTGCCCCCAAACCGCATCACAGGGGGATGTCAGGTCAGGCACAGATCAGCACGAAGCAAACTGCTGTTGGCTGTGCCACTTCTCCTAGAGGTTTCTAGATTTATGTAACATGGCAATCCGCACTACATGTTCACTGGCCTTCCACTAATCTGAATGCCCCACTGTGCAAGCCCCCAGGTCACCAATAAACTCACCTTTCCCAGTGGCTCCTACAGCGATGTAAACACCAGCCACATCCCCAGCATCCCTAGGCTGAGGTGCACTACTGAGCACAGCCATTCAGATAGGCCACATCCCCAGTTCTCATTAGATCTTTCTTGTCCCTGATTGACAAGCTCTGCATGTAAACAGCACTGATTGGGTAGGAGCCTGCATCATAGGACTGGGAAAGGGTTTTTATGGATGATCCGGAAAGTTTCACACAGTGGGGCATCACAAATTGGGATACCCCTGGGGCAAGAAAAAAAAAAAGGGATAGTGAGGATCCTTGGTTTTGATCCGGTGTAATGCAATGGGTTATGCAAAATCAGGATGCCCCTGGGACATGGAACAAGATCTTGGATAGTCAAAGTCCTGGGTATTGTTCCTCTTTAAAGCAGATCAAAACCCTTGCCGGCCAGCCCGGGAATAAAAAAACTCCAAGGCCAGCCACTACCCCCAGGGCATCCTATTGCCCCACTGTGTGAAACCCCCAGGGTCGTCAGTAGATGTACCTTTACTGGCATCTCTTGCAAAGCTGTGATTGTGGGACACCACATCCCTGGCTTCCTTGTAGCTACACACACTCAGCCATTCAGATAGGCTAGACGCCACCAGAATGCAAGCGCTCGAGAAGCCTGGGATGTAGGTATCTGTCTGCCGATCATCACCCTTATTAGCAATCAGTGATCTCAAAAGTGCCAGTGGGTGTGGCCTCAATACCCCCCCCCCCCCCTTTTTTTTTTAGAACCAGGCCACCATCAAATCGGCAGCATAGTGTGAGGTATTCAGGGGAGTGAGTGGGCCCAGGGAGGATTTTGTTCCTCTTTAAAGCAGACAAAACCCATATCAGCCAGGCCTGGAGTCTAAAAGGTTTCAGATGGTGGATTTCCTCTTCCTGGGTCATCTCAATTTAGGATGCCCCGCTGTGTGAAATCCGTCAGTTTGGGCTGTATACCCATCAATCCAGCAACCCCATGGCAAATGCACAGGTCGGGGTGTCATCCCAAGCATCCCTCCAGCTCATGTGCACTCCTCTGCCTAACTGAATGGCTGGCGTTGGTGTGCATAAGCTGAAGGAGGGCCCGGAACATTCATTCAGTTTAGATTGCCAGGTAACATCTATTCAAATTGGAGGAGAGCCCACGCATGCGTTGTGGGATGTCCAGAGAGGAAAATATTGACTTTTCTTGGGGTTCCACGAACAGAAGCATCCCAAATCAGAAAGCCCCAGTAAAGCAGAGCAAAATAAAGCGGACCAAAACCTGGGATTTTCACTATCCCGGGTTTTGGTCCTCCCCCGGGGCACCCTGGTATGGGATGCCCCGCTGTGTATCCCCCCCAGGTCGACGAACCTACACACCGAGCCCACAGTGCAGGTGCAGCTGCACGTCCCATTAGCTGAAAAGCTAAATGGAATTCCCAGCTGCACGGCATCACATCCTCCCTTCGGTTGTGCACAGCCATTCAGTTGCGACGGGCATGGCTGTGCACATCCAAGAAGCTAGTGATGCCGACCAAGCATGAGACGTGGTGGGAAAGGTATACATTTCAGGTGAACTGGGGCGGGGGGTCACACAGCAGGGCATCCTGTTCCATTCTGGGCCACTTTGAAGCAGAACACAACCCTGCTTTCCCCTAGCCATGCAGAATCAAAACACCCTCCATGTGAAACCCCCTGGAATGCTGGCAATCACTCACCTTTCCCGGGTCCAACAGCTCATATGCCAACCAGAGTCCCTTGCATCCTCAGGCTGCGCGTGTGCCCCTGGGACAGAGCCAGCGTCAGCACCCGGCAAGGCGGGGAAGCTGCCGGGGGCCCGCTGACAGGGCAGGCCTTTGGGATGTGCAATGGAGCTTGGGACTACAACTTCTATTCCCCGCTGGGTGGGGACAACAGTATGCTGTAATAAGGTTCCAATGCTGCCCCCACCGGGGAGAGGAAGGGGCCTCCACACCACGTGATGGGCGATCAAACAGCAGGCAGCAACAAGGAGACCGGAGTGCGTGCCAGGACGGAAAGTACTGTAAAGGTACATTAAAAAAAAAAAAAAAAAAAACAAAACAAAAAGGTGGTTTCCTTTTCTTTTGATCCTTAGGGGGCATCCAGATTTGGGACGTCCCTCATGTGATGCGACTCTTCACCACAAAGGGCCCCACTGAGACCAAGCCGCCCAAGGCCCCACATAAACCTGGAGCTGGCCCTGCGCTGGGATGCGACTGCTCCTAATCTCCAGTGAAATCAAATAAGAGCACGTTGCCAAAGAGTGTAACCATGGCAAAGGTCTCTGATTGGACCAGCCAGCACATGCACCATTGGACCAAGGAAGGTTTTACTAAGCTAACCGGGGGTGGGGGGCAGGAGCCATGCATGCACTGTGGGATGAAGAATCAAGGTAGGTTTATGGCATCAAGCTGTTTAGGGGTGTTCATTCAGCAGGGGCATCCCAACAAGAACTCTGCGGGATACCCCTGCTGGATGATTAAAGAGGACCTAAACCCAGGGCCTCTTTAATATCGTCCTGAGGGCACAGACAGGTTTGGTGGAGGAAGAAGAGCCCAGCTTATCCACTCTCTGCGGTTAGTCCAGTGACCGTCTTGTATTATAATCAGCCCTTACATGATAATAACGGGCAACCAATGACACCTCAGCCCCTTCTATCTCCCATCACGTATGAGCGGCAAAGCAGAGCCTAATGAAGAAGGCCAAGCCGCCAAAAACCCGCCTCACCTTGTTAGTGGGCGCCGCTCGCAGTCGCTTGAATACTGCTTGAATCTCCGCTTTAGTCGGCTCGGCCGCCATCTTTCCTCCCTGCAGATCTGCACTCCGCTGCCCTTCCGCCTCTCCACCAATCACAGCACGCAGAACATTCACCTGAGCTGCTGACGGGAAGCACCAATCACATCGCGCCACGTCACAGGCGCTTATGTCGGGAAACGGAAATTGCACATCCTGCGGCCATATATATATTTTAAATACATTTTAGGTAGAGAAATAACGATGTTTGCCTCTTGGCACATTTTATATGGGCGTCATATAAGGAAAACATCCTTTATGTCAGGTTTTGGTGTTATGCCTTTTTGTTTTCCTTTTCTGGAGTGTAAAATATTCCATACCTCCCAACTGTCCTTTATTTGGAGGGACTGGCCCTCTTTTGAGTCCATGTCCCTCATTGTTCGTCTCTGTCCTTTTACTTTCCAATTCATTCCAGGCTGTCCCGATAGTATTCACAGTTGGGTAACTCCGCCCCAAAGGGGGCGTGGACTGCAAGATCAAAGATGTGGCTCCTCCCGGCCCCCTATAATAGCAGCTGCCTCTCGATCAATCACAGTTTACGTCTTGGAGTGGTGCTGCGAAGATCGCTTACACTCTCTCAGGATTTTAGCAGCAAAGCGGGGCCTTCTAACCTGTCGGCTTGTTGCAGGCTTTATTTCCACTGATTCTTCTGACCCATGTGATGCCTCCCAGCTTTGGCTGTTTGGGATCCGTGACGGTAGGGTGAAACGCCGGGGTCTGGGGCGTTTTACAGAGCATATGGCTCTGGGCTGCAGGCTTCATAGAACAAGCAGGTCAGCCACAGGTTAAATGGTGAACCTGCTGAGAAACCACTATATATTTTGGTATATCACCTCCCTCGTTCCCTCGCCATGCGAAGGCCTCTGGAGTGGGGTGCGGGCCGCCGTGTCCCGCGGGCTCCTCGTAGCCACGATACTGGGCCGCTATTGGTGTTGGCTGGGGGCGCGAAGTCAGGAGCGAGCGGCGCACAGGCCTGGCCGTCGCTCCAGTGACGCTCCCCCGGCCAGAAACTTCTCGAAGGCGCGCGCTGCTGTGGTCCCTCTAGCGCTGGGAAGCGCGGGTTTGTGAGTTGTGCTTATTTTCCTTTTTGGTAACATTTCTCATAAGGGAAGAGAGGGGGAATGCTTAGATTCTATATGCATATGTATGATAACAAGCATATCTAGGATATTTAATATGTATATTGTCTATTATGGCAGTGTGGGCATATTGTGATTCTGTCTCCTCTCTTTTTGATTTTAGATTGTGGGAAGAAGGTTGAGGGTTGTTGTTTCTCCCGGTCCCCGTTTGTAGGGGATCGGTTATAGGCTTAGGACATTAGCGTCTATTTTGCCTTTTGTGAATATTGCATATTCCAAAATCACCATAATGGAGGCATCAGGGGATAGTGAGCCAGGCACCCCACTTGGGCAAGACAGGCTCTGCCCCTAGTGCAGACGGAATTCCCTGGGCGGATTCGGCACAATTTGTTCCACTTGTGCCAGAGGCATTGTCTCGGACCATGAGAGGGCTGTTGCTTCCGCCCCTATCCTGGCGTCAACTCCTGTCTCTCCGGATCCCCCGCTGCTGCAGTTAGCCCCTAGCGAAGGGGGAGCCAGCAAGGGGACACACTCAGATTTGGCGCAGAGGCTGGCTAGCCTTGAGAAACAGCTCTCGTTGGCAGCCCCTAGAAAGGCCTCGAGTAAAAAGCGCCACTTAGAGCCGGTTTACTCAGACGATACCTGAGGCAGAGGTAGGTCACGCAGTCGGCCCAATCCTGCCTGGGGAGCTAAGCCCAAACCTCCAGCCAAACCTACACAGGCATGAGGGGGCGCCCTCACCCGTTCGGGTGGGGGGAAGGCTACTGCTGTTTTGCTCCAATCTGGAGGCGTCACGTCTCGGATCTTTGGATTCAGGAGGTGGTGTCAGGTTACAAGATCGAGCTGGCAGCCAGACCGCCCACAAAATGTATTTGGTCAAGGGCATCCCAGAACCTGTTAAAAGCAGAGGCTTTGAGAGCCGCTGTTCAGCACCTCCTGCGGATAGGGGTGATCTGCAATGTGCCCCAGCAGGAACAGGGTTAGAGATTCTACTCCAACCTATTCACGGTTCCCAAGAAGGATGGATCAGTGCGGCCGATCTTGCACCTAAAGGGTCTCAACAAATTTATAAGGGTCAGACATTTCCGCATGGAAACATTGCAGTCGGCAGTGAGGTCGCTTCGGCCCGGCAACTTTATGACTACGGTGGACATTGGGGACGCGTATCTACACATCCCGATTTTTCTGGGACATCAGAAGTTTTTGAGGTTTGCATCGGAGGGTCAGCATTTCCAGTTTGTGGCACTTCCCTTTGGTATATCCTCAGCTCCCAGTGTTCACCAAGGTGATGGCGGGCATCATGGCTATCCTGAGGGGGCAGGGTATTCATGTATTACCCTATCTGGACAACTTTCTGATCTCGGCCCGGTCCCTTCAGGAGGCCGAGAGTGACACCCGGACCGTACTGTCAACTCTGGAAGCCTTCGGTTGGGTGATCAACTACCCCAAGTCGCATATCACACTGTCAACAGTGAGATCCTTCCTGGGGATGACTCTATACACCGTTCAAGTCAAGGTCTTTCTGCCGCAGCAGAAAGTCCTGTGCCACCAGACGCAGGTACAAGCCTTGCTGGCTTGTCAACAGCCATCGGTGCATCTAGACTGGTGGGACTAATGGTGGCTTGCTTCGCGGCAGTGCCCTTCGCCCATTTCCACATGAGGCCTCTTCAGCTGAACCTGCTAGCCAGCTGGGATCGGTCACCGGAATCCCCTGGACCAAGGACTTTTGCTGTCCCCCCCCCCCCCCCCCAGCCAGGCAATCCCTCTTGTGGTGGATTGGATTCTCATAAACTGCTGGTAGGCAAGTCCTTTCGGACTAACCAATGGGAGATAGTTACCATGGATGCCAGTCTTACAGGCTGGGGAGGCATTTGGCAGACCCAGAAGATCCAGGGTCAGTGGGGTCCGAAAGAGAACCAGTTGCCCATAAATCTCTTGGAACTAAGAGCAAATTGGTTTGTTCTACTACGCCTGACCCCCCATTTAAGAGACCATGCATCTCGGCAGTTTACATCCCGGGGGTGGAAAACCAGGAGGCGGACTCCCTGAGCAGGAGGTCCTTGCGTCTGGGGGAATGGTCTCTCAGCAGGAAGGCCTCCGCTGGGGTCAACTGGACGTGGATCTCTTTGCGTCCAGACACAATCACAAGCTTCCAAGGTTCGTATCTCTCTCAAGAGACCCTCTGGCCATAGCAACAGATGCCCTGGCGATTCCCTGGACAGGGTTCAATCTTCTGTATGCTTTTCCTCCGTTTCCGCTCCTGGACAGAGTAATACGCAAGATAGTCCAGGAGGGGGTTCCAACCATCCTGGCGGCTCCTCGTTGGCCAAGGAGGAGTTGGTTTGCGGACATAGTAAGAATGTCAACAGATCACTGCATCATGCCCGACGATCCGGAGCTTCTTACACAGGGGCTGCTTCGGCACCCGAATTTATGGACGCTGGCTTTGACGGCCTAGCTATTGAAACCTCCATGCTGACGGAGAAAGGGCTTATTGGCCACGTTTTTTCACACAATGATTCAGGCACGGAAGAAGTCTTCCTCCATAATATACTACAGAGTTTGGCGGGCCTATATCGCTTGGTGCGAGGCCAGGAACCTTCCTTGCCGGAGATATTCTGGTTCTAGAGTTTCTACAATATGGTCTAGACTTGGGCCTCCAGTTGAGCACCCTCAAGGGTCAGGTCTCGGCCCTATCCATTTTTTTTTCCAGAAGTCTATTGCCAATCATAGATTGATCAAAACTTTTTTCCAGGGGGTCATTCATGTGTGCCCACCGGGCAAATCAGTCTTACCGGTGTGGGACCTAAATCTTGTGTTATCTGCTCTCCAGGGTGCCCCCCTCAAGCCATTGAATGACGCTACATTGACTATGCTGAAAAGAGGTTTTTCTGGTGGCGATCACCTCTGTGCGTCGAGTATAAGAGCTGGCCGCGTTATGTATGAAACCACCCTATTTTGAGATGCACAGGGACAAGGTGGTTTTTCGTTTTAAGCCTGATTTTTTGCCTAAGGTTGTTTCTCCTTTTCACCTTAATGAGGAAGTTGTCTTACCTTCCTTGTGTCCAGCACCGGCTAATCCTAAAGAACGGGCTCTCCATGCTTTGGATGTGGTTAGAGCCATAAGATATTACCTGGCTGCGACTGAATCTTTCCGGAAATTGGATTTGCTTTATGTCTTAACGGAAGGCTCTAGAAAGGGATTTCTACCAGCCAAGTCCACACTCAGTAAGTGGATTAGACAGGCGGTGGTACGAGCCTATTCTGCCAAGGGGAAAGAACCCCCCTTTCGGATCACAGCTCATTCTACTAGCGCCATTGGTGCATTTTGGGCCTTTCAGCATCAGGCCTCGGTGGAACAAGTTTGTAAGGCTGCCACTTGGTCTTCATACTTTTACAAAGCTTAACAAGTGGATGTCAGGGCCTCAGCTGATGCTGTTTTTGGCAGAAAAGTGCTTCAGGCGGTAGTGAAATGAACTACCTGCTGTTCCACACTGGGGATCCCGCCCATATGGACACTGCTTTTGGACGTCCCAACTGTGAATACTATTGGGAGGGCCTGGAATGGATTGGAAACAAAAACGCAATTCTGTGAAACTCACCTGTAGAATTGCTTTTATTTCCTATCAATTCCAGGCTGTCCAACCTGCCCTTTTGAGGTTTAAGTCCTGAATGCCTTTTTATGGTGATTGAACCATTATTGTTCATAGGACACTAGTTATACAAATTTAGGTTTTTAGGTGCGAGAGAGTACAAGCCGAGGCTATGTGAAGTAACATGGTCTCCTGTGTTCGGGGCCTCCAACCTGCCTCTTACTATTTGAGTTACTGCTTTTGAATTACTGGACTTGGTTGAGAGGCAGCTGCTATTATAGGGGGCCGGGAGGAGCCACATCTTTGATCTTGCAGTCCACGCCCCCCTTTGGCGCGGAGTTACCCAACTGTGAATACTATCGGGACGGGCTGGAATGGAAAGGAAATAAAAGCAATTCTACAGGTGACTTTCACAGAATTGCATTTTTTGGGGTTTAATATGCAGACATGCACCAATAAATGATTTATTCTCTTGTTGTGTTTATATTGTTAATGAGGGGTGTGGCTTAATTTAACAGTTGTCCCTCTTTCCTACCCTGAAACCTGGGAAAGTATGAATAATCATTTGTGTCAGGATTGTGCCCCCCCCCCCCCCCCAGACTTGTGATTTACTTATCAGCATGATGTTTCCAAATTTCTTATATCCCTGGGTGTCTGTGTTGCTAGTGGTAGTGGGAGCAGCTTTCCTGGCCTTTAGTAGAAATTACTGCCTACAAGTCCCATAATTTTAATTAACTCCTCTGCCGCTTTAGCTAAATGACCTCCCTTAGTAAAAAGGCTGCCAGTAACATACTGCGTACTTTTGAAAACAGGTAAGAGGGACACAAGGAGGGCCTCATTCCTCGTTAGAGCCAATGAGTGGCATCCCTCCATTACAGCCAGTAAGGGGCATCCCTCATTACAGCCAGTAAGGGGCATCCCTCCATTACAGCCAGTAAGGGGCATCCCTCCATTACAGCCAGTAAGGGGCATCCCTCCATTACAGCCAGTAAGGGGCATCCCTCATTACAGCCAGTGAGCAGCATCTCTCATTACAGCCAGTGAGCGGCTTACCTCCATTAGAGCTAGTGAGGGGCATTCCACATCCCCCCCCCCAAAAAACAGCTAGGCAGGACACAGAGACACACACACACCGCATTTACCTTCTGCACCCGAGCCTGCAGGAGTGGCATGAGCGGGGTCCTTCTTATGGAGTCCTGCCCACCCACTGGACCACCAATGAAATAAAGCTAAAAAAAAAAAACAGCAGTGAGCCCCAGGAAAGACATGTGAGCGCTTGCAGCACACTAGGGGCTAGCGACGGAGAGGTGACCGCACAGGACACATGAAAGCAGCCGGACAATCGCCCAAAAGCGGGATTGTGCTGCAGAAATTGGGACAGTTGTGGGGTATGCAGTAATCCTTAGAAACCGGAACACAAGATTGAGATATCTTTATCTGCAGAGGTTGAATTAAAGCAGATGGGGTTAAACCTGTTGTCTCTGCCTTAGCCAATCAGATGATTAGCAAGCCAGAGACAGGAAGTCTCTGCATACCAAACACCACTCTGATGTAAGTTGCTAGCATAAACACATTGTTGCTATGAAAACATTTTTCTTCTAGAACACAAAATAGCAAACAAAAAAAAAGAAAAAATAACTGATAAGCTCAGCACCTTGAAGACATAATTTTGGCACACAATAATGGAAACTTTAAAAAATGCCATTGAAAGTGGGCCAAATCTGGCCCTGGAGTTTGTAAGACTCCAGGACTGGCTGATTCCCTCTCTGATTCCCTCTCCTGTGTGAAACCTCCCCTCAGTCCCTCAGAATTTTACTTCTCTCTTAAGCCCAATGGCCACAGCATCACTCACATCCCCTTTCAGCTGTGCGTGGCCACGCCCACCACAAGTGAATGGCAGTATGTGGCCTTGCACAGCCAAAGGAGGTGAGTTATGCTGAATACTGCCAATGTATGCGACTGGGGATTCCATTCAGCTTCTCCAGCCACACATTCATATGTGTTGCCAGGAAAGCTGATTGGATGAGAGACTGTGCATGCGCTGTTGGACCGCTGGACAGAGCACGGCTGTAACCCACCCCCTGCACTTTTCCCCCTCTCCCCTCTTCGGTATGTGATGCTTCTTAGGCAAGATGGCGGTGCCAATATCCTAGAGTCCTGAACAGAGTTGCAGCCCAGCGGGGGAAAGAATAACAAGGGACTAAAAACTTGCATGCGTGACTGCTTGTCCAATCGGTGTGCTCGGATCCGCTTGAGCCCCTTCATCCAGGAGCTTGTCTAATGCAAGCGGATCTGAGCGTGCTGGCGGCCGCATCCCCTACTACCATCTAACAGGAAGTGTGCCCACACCAGCCATTCTGAAATGCCTGGCGCAGGCACGTGCCAATGCTAAAGGGATAGCCTCAAAGACTCCAGGGTGGATTTTGGGCCTCTTTAAAGCGGACCTTCACTCTGAATAAGAGCATATCTTATATGTTTCCCACACCCCGTACATACAGATTGTCCACATTAAAAATCATCCTACCTGCATCTACTGCATGTTATGAGCCTTTAAACATCCAAGATGGCGGCTTATGGAAGCCGCCATCTTATCAGGCAGCCTGCAAACAGGAAGTGCCTCCTTCTGGGACTGCTGACCGTTACCTGACCCCAGCTCTGCTCTGTCTGAGCAAAGCACAGCTATAACCTGGCCCCCGTACCTTATCCCACTCCCCTCTCCTAAGTAAGTGTGATGCTTCTGAGTGAAGATGGCGGCGCCCGTATCCTAAATTCCTGAACAGAGTTGCAGCCCAGTGGGGGAAAGAATAATATGTTAGTGACTAAAAATGTAAAATATATAAATTTTAGATGCTGGGGAACCGTCTTTTAAGAGTTTGGGCTTTTCATTAAATCATGCTGAAGGTCCGGTTTAAGCAATGCGTAAATCCTGTCACATTAATGTAGTCGGTCACCAGGTGGCACTGTAGCAGCACCTGGCTTTCAATAGATAAACAGCAGGGACAGCAGCGGGCTGCTGCTATCATAAGGGGCAGTCATGACTATTACAAATAGGCCAAAACAGTCATCAGCCGGCGCTGGGGCATTACGATTTGGACTACAAAAAGTCTGAAAAAGGCATCCCTTAGGTGGTGTGTACGTAGCTCCACTGAAAACCCTCATTCATGTTGCACAAGAGCAGTGCAGAAACATAGATCTAGTGAGTTGTTTATCCTGTTTTTCAGGCATAATTTTTGCACCCAATCCAGGGGTGTGCGAGGACTTCCATTTTCAACTGGAGGTCTGCTTCAAGTGTTAAGTGGGTAAACCACACAATGATAAACTCCAACTCTTTATTAACTAAGCTTGCATTAAAAAGAAACAACCCCCAGCATTTTCACTCTACCGGGTATTGTTCTTCTCTATCATGGTATCCCAGTCTGCAAAAACCCAGGGATTGCCAAAAAAACTCACCTCTCCAGCGATCCCACAGAGCATGTGCGAGTTGGCTTTGAAAAAAGCTGATTAGCACGCAAGCCGCTCCCCTGCGCTCCCTGCTAGCCAATCATAAATGGCTGGTCCGTGCATGTGCATCAGTCAAAGGAAGCCAGGGATGTGGCTATGGCCCACTCATGCACCATGATATGTAAGTTTACTCTGCGATCCCTGTGGTTTCACAAATTGGGATTCCCCAGGAATGGGGAAATTAGCCGATGTTTCTCCTTAAAGTGGACCAGCACCTATTTTATCATTATAGGCAGGGCCGGCGTCAGCTGCAAGCGGGGCAGCTGCCGGGGGCCCCCCACCTTTCGAGGGGCCCACCATCAGGGCCGACCTTTGGGGTGTGCAACGGCAGACTGGAAGGACACCGCCACAGCTGGTGCCCACGTCTCCTCCCCTAGTGTGTAAAACCCCCTGGGATCGCTGGCATACCCACTATGCAAGCAATTCCCCCCCCCTGAGTTTTGGTCCGCTTTACAGGGGCATCTCAATTTGGGATGCCCCTGTTTGTGAAAGAACCCCCCTGGTTTGGCCAATCTCACAATGCATTCACCAGTTTGAGGAAAGTAAAAAAAGGGGGGGGGGGCTCACACACAGGGGCATCCAAAATCAGGAGAATCTATATTCATTTAGACTTAGGTCAGGATTAAAGTGGTTTGGTGCGCTTCAAAGTAGACCAAAACTAGACTTGACGTGACTCTTCACCACAAAGAGACCCACTGAGACCATGCCGCCCAGGGGCCCACATAGACCTGGAGCCGGCCCTGGTTATAGGGGTGTCGCGGAACGAGATGCCCCCCCCCCCCCCCAGTCAGGAGCATATTCTCCATACATACGCTGCAATTTCAACAGCAAAAGGTGGTGTTACCGGAATCTCTGCTACCCCCCCACCCCACCAAGTTATCTTTATCTTGTACCTTTATCTATGTATTTCTTTGAATGTTGATGATTGGGTGTTACAGCTAATGAAAACCCCACATTTAGTCAAATAAGAATAACCCTTAAAACTATTTAAAGTGGACCAACACCCAGGATTTTGACTATCCTGGGTTTTGGTCCACTTCGGCGGGGCACCCCAATCGGGGGTGCCCCGCTGTGTGAAACCCCCCAGGAACCCCAAAAAACTCACCTCTCCTCACTCCCACGTGACCGTCGCTGCCAATCGCCGCCGACGGACAAGCAGGAGGCAGCGACGGACAAGAGAGCGCGCCCGCCACCGCCTCCGGCGCGTCACTCTTACAGGGCGCGCGCCCGCGCCGGCCATTCACAAACAGTTGGCGCGGGTGCGCGTCCTGCCAGAGGGACGCGCGGGAGGCGGCGGCGGGCGCCGCTGGATCGAGGACAAGGTAGGGATTTCGGGGATCTGGGGGGGTTTCACACAGCGGTGGGGTGCCCCGCAGTCAGGGGTCTGATCGGTCCGGGAATCTTATAGATTCCCGGGCTGATCTTGGGAGGGTGTTGGTCCACTTTAAATTATGATTTTTCAATACAGAAATGTTGGGCTACTGAAAAGTGTGAACAATAGTATGTACAACTGTATATATTGTATCCAAGTATATATATTTATGCAGTTGCACATAAATGCACACAGAAACAATATTTTTGGATAATGTCGTAATAAATGTATTATACATAAATATACGTCATCCCCATAACTGTATGTACAGGAGTGGGGTTGTTACACTAATTACAGGTTAACATTTAGCCATAATTCAGTAAAAGTATACACAGACACTAAAGACTCAATGGTAAAACATTACCTTATAAGTAAAATATAAACTAGGCAATTTGAGAGACTCAAGAGGGCTATAATCAGAGTCAGACTGGCCCACAGGGTTACCAGGGAATCCCTTGGTGGGCCACTGGTCCCAGGCCTTTGAGGGCCTTTATCGCCAAACTCTAAACTTTGAATATCTTATTTGTGGCACACCAAGTGCACACACACACAAATGAAGCAGACTGGCATAATGTTTCTGTGCACAGGCCCTGAATGCAAGCCGGTATCACTGGCATCTAAGTGTGGGGTGGGCCCCCAGAGTCAGTTCTACTAGTGGGCCCCAGACACACCAGTCCAACACTGCCTTTAAATCTCAAGAATTTCTGTATAGCTGTACACTAGGAGCTCCTTGTGGGGCAGTCAAGGCATAGAGGTAGGTAACAGGTAGGTAGGTTCAGGTTTGATTCCCAGCCATGGGACATGACAAATGCCCATGAACAAGGTACCTAACCTCCAATTGCTCCCTGGGAGCCGAGTTTAGCACAGCCCACTGCTCCTGGCACATGTGCACTTCAAGTGTGTTAACCACCTGTATGTAGTCACTGATATGGTGTTTATTCATTGGTGTGTCCACTGAGTGTAATTGGTGCGTGTAGTCACTAATATAGTGTTTGTTCACTTGTGTGTTTACAGAAGTGTGTGCAGATGGGAAATTGTCCTTTGTTGAGGCAGCCTTGACAAATGGGCCGTGTGTCTTGAAACGTTGGGCGATCACCCTGCTTTTCTCTATTTAGCATGCCATGCCTTATATCTTGCAATATGCTCATTGTGCCTATATTATTTTATGACTGCATTTGATTTATATTGTCTATGTACTTTTTACTTTATGTAAGAGATTAGGCGCCATTGTACATACTGGTTGCATGACTGCATGTCATGAGTGTAATCCAGTTAAATTCCCAATAGCTACCAAACGCATGAGGATGATGCTCCATGTGAATCTGACCACGTGGATATTCTAGGTATTTTGCAATTCTGCATTCAGTTATCTTGTGTTCCTTAAACCAGACCTTCACCCTGAACAAGAGCATAACTTGGATGTTTCCCCCAACCTGTACAAACAGATTGCCCACATTAAATATCATCCTACATGCACCTAGTGCATTTTCTGAGCCTTTAAACATCCAAGATGGCAACACATGGAGTCTCAGGCTGCCTGCAAACAGGAAGTGTCTTCTGACTGTGCCGTTCGGCATTCTGAGATTGCCGTCTTTTTCCTAATGCCAGCTCTGCTCTGTCTGTGTAAAGCACAGCTATAACCCCATCCCCTGCACTTTTGCCCCTTCCTCCTCTCATCAGTATGTGATGCGTCTGAGGCAAGATGGTGGCTCCCGTATCCTAGAGGCCTGAACAGATTTGCAGCCCATTGGGGAAAAAACAAAAAGTAAGCAACTCAAAACATACAATCTATTAATATTAGATGCTGGAGAGTAGTGTTTTAGGGGTTTGGGCTTTTAATGAAATGATGCTGATGCTGATATTTTGTACAGCAATCCAGCTTCTTCTTCCAGCCGACTGGATTTCCTACTTATTGGTTCCAGCTCCAAGCACACCTAAAGACGGATATCCTTTTTTTTTACTAGTTAGCACAATTCAGTATACCCAGCCCTGGTTTCAAGCATACCTCAACATAGTCTTTCTGATTTATAGTAATAGCAATTCATTCAAGCATACCTAAACTTTATAGCTATATATATATGATTACATAGTTATTTTCTTTTTTTTTTTTTTTTTTTTTTTAATTCTTTATTTAAGGATTTTTCTCATACAAACATACAAAGGAAAAATACAAAAACACCATATAAAACAATACACATTAGACAATGGGGCAAGGGTTAAAGGGCAAGGGAGCTGACGGAGGGAGGGGCGGGGAAGCAGCTAGATGACCTGTACGTCACACATGTTCACGGGCAAATAGCTCAACTACACGCGGAGGCCATCAAAGGAACTGCTGTCTATGAACCCGAGGTGCTCCCACCAGGGACGAAAAGAAGGGGGGGAGGGGGCGGGGATGAACCCCTTTATCAGTAACCCAACACGACAGTACAGATCACAATCAGCGGGTCTCCGGCTCTCTGAAAGACTGCTTGAACTCCTCAGACTCTTGGTAGATTAACCAGGGCATCCACGTTCGCCTATACTGCTCATCTCAATCATGCATAGCCAAAGTGAGGTCTTCCATTTCCGAAATGCTCAATACCTCCACAACCCAGTCTCTCACCGTGGGGGCTCTTTTTTGTTTCCAGAATCTCGGAATCACCAACTTAGCTGCATTCAACAGATGAACCCGCAGAGACTTCTTGTACCTGCTTATGGGGCGATCCGTCAAATGCAGCAGAATCTGAGCTGGGTCAGTGAGAACCGGATCCCCTGTAAGTCGAGAAATTATGGCCAGCACACCCTCCCAATATTCACGAAGCTTGGAGCAAGACCATAGTATGTGCATTAGGGTGCCCCGCTCGGTCCCACACCTCCAACACTGGGGGTCCACCAAGGCTGATATTCTGTTGAGTCTGTCGGGGGTATAGTACCAACGGGTCAGAACCTTATAGTTGGACTCCTGCACTCTGGTGGCAATAGAGGATCTGTGGGCGAGGGATGCAATCTTCTCCCTCTGCTCCTCATCAAACTCCATCCCTAGGTCAGCCTCCCATTCCCTCCAGAATGACGGGGGACTATCACTCTCTCCCACCAGCAACAAGTACAATTTGGAGGTCAAGTGTTCATTTGGCACTTCACCCAAGCAAATCCTTTCAAGGTCAGTATGGGGCCTACACTTTTCTCTCTTCAATCCCTGCCCGGCTACAAAAGATTGCAACCGAACTAGAGTCCATGGGTCAAGGTCCGCGTTTACCCATCTGGATCTCAAATCCGCCAGAGACGTCCACCCGCTCTCCGTAATCAGATCCCCTGCTCTCAACTGAGGCAACCCACTCCATTCTCTGAGGTCCGCTCTGGACGATCCCGGGGCCAGTAACGGGTTAATGATAATGGGCACCATGGGAGAGGGCCACGGAGAGATCCCAGAATAATGTCTATACTGTCTAAAGACCCGCAATGTCGCTGCAATAGTCGGGTGTCTCTTTAGTTCTAAGGGAATGGCCCCTCCGCCCCACATTGAAACATCCGGCGGAGTGTGGGCCGCGGCACGTTCCAGCTGAACCCATCTTTTCGTATCCTGACATGTAGCCCACTCACAAGTTCTCTGCAAGTGCGAGGCCGCCCAGTAAAGCCTGATATCTGGCAATGACATACCCCCCTGATTCTTGGGCCTGTAAAGTGTGCGCTTCCCTAATCTCGCACGCTTCTTATTCCAGATGAAGCTCATGAGGGACCTGCTAAGGTCTGAAAAGAAACCTGCAGGAATCCGAGCCGGCAGGGCCTGGAACAGATACAACAGTCTGGGCAGGATCGTCATCTTTATTATATTTACCCTCCCCATCCAGGAGAATGTGGGAAGGTCCCATCTCTCTAAATCAGCCCTAATTCTAATGGCCAGTGGAAGGAAATTCAGGGGCACTATGTTATACAAGGAGCATGGCAACTGGGTTCCCAGATATGTCAGAGAGGCCTTGACCCACTTAAAGGTGAAGGACTGACATAAGGTCCCGACTAGATCCCCCTGGAGGGAGACGTTCATGGCCTCAGATTTATCGAAATTAATTTTTAGGTAGGAGAGCCTCCCGTACGTCTCAAATTCCCTCATTAGGACTGGGATAGTCACAGAGGGGTTGGTGATGAAAAAGAGCAGGCCATCTGCGTATGCAGTGACTTTGTGGGTGCTCTCTCGGGAGACAAATCCCTGGATGTCAGGGTCATTTCGAATTGTACACAGGAACGGCTCAATAGTTATTTTCTTAACTACAAAATTGCTAGCCTACTCTTTCATCAGAAAGTGGGAAGGAACCCTTGGGATGGATCAGATTTCCTGGATTTCTAAACTTTCATACAAACTGTTTTTATACTGGTATCCATGGTTTATTTGCATTTTTTGTAAATATTGGTTGATATATAATTATCTCTTTTTCACAAAATATACTTGATTTAAGCACTTTATTTTAGTTTGGTGGTGCGAATCTTTACATACCGAAGGTTTTCTTAGAATGAATAACAAATATATGTATAATCAAAATTTGCCGTTGTTCCTACATGGGGTAAGAGGGGAAAAAGTTAGCGTGTGCCTGGACAGGAACTTTAAATTGGAACTACACTCTCCCTAGAAACTATGGGCCAGGTGGCTCCTGGTTCACAGAGACACTAAACTAGCCTAACCTATCCTCTTACACCATCAGTGAGACCTTTATTAGAAAGATATTGATATTGAATTTCTAGCAAAGCCGTGTCAGTTGAGGGACAGGTAATAGCTACACACATGCTTCCTGAGGATCTTTAAACTGGGATGCATCAGGGGAAAGTGTTGAAAGTGGCATATAGTAATTTGTGATGGTTGGTTCATCCAGTAATAATGTCAAGAATAGTCCTGTACTGCATCAAACTTTCTAGCCAAGGAAAGTGAAGACCACGGTCCGGGAGGGGGGGGGGGGGGGGGAGGTTGGGTGCAGAATGCCCCAACTGGCTTAGCTCTTGGTGACAAATGTCACTTCTAACCAAGGATTGATATTCTGCTATTTCTTTGGGATGAAAGGAAAAGAATCATCCCCAGTCTGTTTTGGATACGAGAACCATCAAACAGAGCTGAATGGACAAAAGCAGCCTTTCGGGGAAGAAACTACCTCCAATATTTAGCCTGAACAGGGAAGAGGTTTCACATCAATATTCACTACAGCCTTCTGGTTCACAACACTTCGGACATTTTAGCGCGTCATGATATTCTTGGGGTTCCAGGCAAAGCATGTGGATTCCCTAAAACCGACACCCCGTGCAGGAAGGAAATAGTTTTGTCATTCAATAATATCAGCCACCTGACCAGGCTTCTATAC
Source organism: Gastrophryne carolinensis (assembly GCA_027917425.1). Lineage (NCBI taxonomy): Eukaryota > Metazoa > Chordata > Amphibia > Anura > Microhylidae > Gastrophryne > Gastrophryne carolinensis. The sequence goes on along the minus strand of CM051241.1, from coordinate 129,674,243 downwards.
AACTATGGGAAACAGCCAAAGGTTGGCATCAGGAAGGTCCTCTTCAAAAGCAGGGTTTTATCTGTCTCTGTGGACTAAGATGACTGACCTGGAAACCCAGTTCAGGGACCACGATTCAATATATTTAAAATGATAGGGAATGACATATCTGTAGGAATAAACCAGGACAACAGGACTATTTTATTTACTTGAATATGTTTTGCGAGTTATCGGACTGGCTTTTTAAAGCGGTCCTTCACTCTGAATAAGAGTCTATTTTTTATGTTTTCCCCACCCTGTACATACAGATTGCTCACATTAAAAATCATCCTACCTGCATCTACTGCATGTTATGAGCCTTTAAACATCCAAGATGGCGGCTCATGGGACATCAGGCAGCCTGCAAACAGGAAGTGCCTTCTGACTGTGCTGCTCTGCATTCTGGGATTACTGACCTTTTCCTGACCCCAGCTCTGCTCTGTCTGAGCAAAGCACAGCTATAAACCACCCCCTGTACTTTATCCCACTCTCCTCTCCTCAGTAAGTGTGATGCTTCTGAGTCAAGATGGCGGTGCCCATATCCTAAAGTCCTGAACAGAGTTGCAGCCCAGTGGGGGAAAGAAGTAAGTGACTAAAAACTTAAAATATATCAATTTTATATGCTGGGGAGTCGTTTTTTAAGGGTTTGGGCTTTTCAATAAATCATGGTGAAGGTCCGGTTTAAGTTCAGAATGACTTGTTCAGGAATTTAGAAGCAATATGAAGTTGTTCAGTTCCCACCATCTGTCTGCCACAAGGATGAAGGTAAGCAGTTGACTGCCTAAGCATGACTGGAACTATGAGGTGTTATCAAACTACCTTGGAGGGAGTGTTACCACAGCATACTAGTGGCAAACACCACTTATATACTATGATTGGGATAAATGAGAAGCTTTGCCTGAGTCTTTATGGTTTTCAGATCTGGAGCTCCTGACTATTTATCTTCTCTGCATCACCGGAATGAGTGGCATTGTCTTTGCCAATGTTTTTTCTCTCCGGGATTTACAAAAAACAGACTGTTCCAGCAGACTGTTGTAGAAAGGAACCCTGGGTAATTTGTAACACATTTTCCCTCAAAATAATTGGACAGGAGAGGCAAAGGTCAGGAATGCACAAATAGAAAATGCTTCATCCCTTCAAGAGCTGTTTTTTCGATATTCAATAGTTCCCTCAGCATCCCCTCAATGTGCCACAGGAGGGTCAAGTCCAGGGCACCAAAGCCTGCACAATGCACAGATGGTAGTTCCTGGTCCACTTGCAGGGCATAAGGATCTCTTACCAATATTTCAAAAAATTCCAAAAGGTTCTCCTGGGAGGCAACTGGCCAGGGGCCTACAGTAGACCATTCCAAACCAGTCTGACTCAAGCAAGTTGGAGACAAATCATGGACTTGGTCATCAAGGCTTCCACTGTCAGAAGTAATGACCTACAAACTCTCCATTAGTCAGGTCTGCTGGTATTTTAAAGGGGGCCAAACCCCCCGCAGTGTATGTGCGGGGGCTCTTACCAATCAACACCTTATGTTGTGCATATTAATGATCGGCTAATGGTCCTTATTACATGCAGAGCTTGGCAACAGGGAGCAAGCGCATCCCCAGTTTCTCTTTAGTTGTGGGTGCATTCCCGCCCCCAGGAGCGGGCCTTAGAAGTCGGCCTTGTTTACATAGCCACAGGAGCCAGTGCAAAGGTGAGTTTTTTAATGGACCTGGGGGTATTTTAGACAGTGAATTATCCTCATTTGGGATGCCCCAGGTGGTAGGGCAGCATCCAGACCTGAAATCATGGGTTTTGTTCCATTTTAAATCCCAACCAATAGGTCATGATGCAATTCTGCAATTGCTGGTCCTGCCACTGAAACCCCTGGCAACCTGGGACTTTGGCGAAGCTACCAAATGTATTGCTAGTAAAAGGACAAAATGACAAAACCATCCAAAAAATACTGCCTGAGGCATGCAGGGGAAAATAGTCAAAAAGATGAGTTTTTGTATGCTTTAAAGTAAACTAGTTTTTTTACAAAAAAAAAATAGGTGTTGGTCCATGCACTTCCGCCAAGTCCAAGATTTACTTACATGCCAGGAGGTACCGCTTGCAAAATCCGGCTCACTGATTGGGCGCCAGTGGTCAAGTGGTTCTGGTTTCTCCTCTCCAATTCACCACAGGGAGAGCCACACATGGATCAACACCCTTTTGATGTAAAATAGGCATTACTCCACTGTAACATGTGATTCCCCCAGCAGATTGCTGTCACATCATACTGTAGAAAATGAATCTCCTCTGCTCCCCCTGTTGCCATTGCCTGGTGCACCTTGCAGCATGTTAGACTATATGGCTCTACATAGACAGTATGGAGGTGTATTTTTTTCATCATTTAGGTCCCAGGGAGCACATGATTTAACATGAAGCTTTAAGTGGACCAAAACCCGGCATTCTTTCTATACAGGGTTTTGGTCCGTCCCCAGGGGCACCCAGGTTTGAGATTCCCCACTGTGTGATAACCCAGAGGAAAAGCACAGGCCCTAAAGTCTCTTTAACAGTCAGACTTTATTTTTTCATGTGTAGGGAAGTGTTGATTTACCTCAAAGATGCTCTGAACATTGCATGTCTCCTGGAAATCATAGAGCACCCCCTCCCTAACCAGTGATAGCATACTTCCTGTCCCTGCTAGCTGGACCTGCAGCCCTGTGCTGGAGGTACAAAAGGCTAAAAAAAGTATACAGTACGTCCTGCTCCAAATATAATACTTACACTCGGGTTATCCTCCGCCAGATGGCGCTGTACTGCAGAAAAAAACAGGCTCCTCCCGGCCCTTCAAATACCCAGGGACCTCCCACGAATCCCCAGCATTGACAAGCAGTGAACAAGAAGCCGGAAGAATTCAAAAAACCCCCAGAACAACTGGTAATGATAACAAGATAACAATCACCATACAGGGGGATCCAGAATAATGCAACAGGGTGGGGTGGAGCAGAACGTACTGTATACTTATAATACCAATTCTACAGGTGAGTATTTCACAGAATTGTATTATTCTTAGTATACAGTACGTCCTGCTCCAAATATAATACTTACACTCGGGACATCCAAAAGCAGTGTCCGTAAGTAGGGTGGGATCCCCAACAACAATACGACCACAGCAGACAGTTAAAGCACTGTCACCTGCAGAACCAGACGGCCAAGACAGCAAGAGCTGAGGCCCTAACAATAACATTGTAAAAGGAACCTTGCAAAAGGTATGAAACAGAAGGCCAATGTTAGTGGCCTAACTAAACCATTCAACAGCAAAACTGGAGCTGAAGCCCAAGAGGCATCAAGCCCGCATATAAGGAATCAAGGCGACAAGGGGGGTTCTCCCCCTTGCCTGAATAGGCCTGAGTAATCGCCTGACAATCCGATTAGCAATGAATGTGGCAGAAGCCAAGGCCAAAAACAGGGTACTATGAGTAACATCCATTAAGGTAACAACCAGGACCAAACCGCCCGACTCCGAGAGCGGGCGAGAATGAGCACAGGATGTAATGACCCCAAGCCCCAAGGAACCTCAGTTCCCCTAAGGGACACAGAGACTTCTAAGAAAAAAACTGCCAACCCCTGCATAAGGAATGCAGAACCACCTCCTTGACGTTGCAAGAAAGGGGAAAACAATATCTCAGATAATTGAACATACGACACCAACAGATGTAGAGAATCCGGCTTCAGGCGGAACTCCACCTTATCTTGGTGTGTCTCAAGGAAGGAGAGCTAGGTAGACCGAAACCGCCGCTAACACACGCCGGACCAAGGCAACAGTCACCAGAAGGACAACCTTGAAGCTAAGGACATCCAGACAGCGTCCTGAATAGGACCAAGGAACAATCCTGCAAGCAGACGGAATGAATTCAACTTCAATCCCAACAGGGACCCTAGGAGTACATGGAGGACGCACATGAGCACCCCCTGAAGGAAGTCTTAACCAAGTAAGACAGAGCCAGAGACTGCTAAGGCAAGGTGGACAGGGCAGAGCCTGACCCCTCAGAGAACTGAGCCGGAGAACCAACTCCAATTCATGCTGAAAGCCACACTGGAAGCTGGGAACCAAGAACGTTCAACAAAAAGAGAACAAGACTCGCCCCAATAAATGTGGGTATGCCATACCCAACCACAATAGAAGAAGACGAGTAAGAGACTTACTCCTAGCCTTCCCATAGTCACCAACACAGAGACAGCTAAAACTTGTCTCCAACAAGATGTATGTTGCAGCAGACAGATCGACTAGGCCAGGGACCATGAAATATAGTGACATAAGGGGGGGCCCTGAGTGATCAACTGGCACTCCTGGCAAGATGCAGAACTACAGACCGCAGTACCATGTCTGCAACCACACTAAACTAGGTCAACTGGGGCCACCAGAATCACTGGTCCCCTTATCAGAGTAATCTTCCGCATAACCCTGCCTAGCAGAGGGAATGGAGAAGGACATACAGGACCGACGTCCTGTCAGGACGGTACTAAAGGCATCCGGACCACTGACATAGGATCCTGGGACAGGGAAACAAGGCCGATAGCCTGTGAAGGTGACGGGACCCAACAGGTCCCTGACTGATTGGACTCCATAACGACACGGGGATTAGCACATCCTGTCACAGAGGGGCTAATATCACTAACATGCAGGGAGCATTGTCTCCGCCCAGAAGGGAACATAGACACTCCCTGGAAGGTCCGCCAGCTCCAGGCCCCTTCAATGTAGAACGTCTGTCGTCAGACGGACCGAGCACCCCCAGCCTGGCAATTCCGGAGGGGGAACGGCCGAGCGAGAAGAGCCAACTGAAAATGCTTTTTTGCTTAGACTTCCATAGACGTAAGGACACTCTAAGGCCGTACCAACACCAAACTCGCCGGGAGTTTTTGGAAGAACCATCTCCTCAACCTGAAAGGTTGGCGTCCATGGTGGCCGCTTCCAGGAGGACAAGAGGGAACTGCCCCCAGACAGGTCCCACGAGTTCATCCACTTCCAAGAGAAGAACGTGATACAGGAGGGAAGGCCCACAGGCCCTGCTCCCGGGGTGCTGGATCCCTGTCCTATGCTTACCACTAGAAGTCGCAGACGGCCCAAGGGAACTAAGCATAAGGGGCCTCTTAGCTGCTCGGGCTCCTGCCGAGCCAATTAACCACGGCCCAGCAGTTGCATCCCTGCCTGGTTAAGAAACCGGGACAGTAGTGAGGGACTGGGCCCATGAGACCAGAATGCCCACCTAATTGCTGAAAGGGGGAGAATCTGGTTTGAACCTAATCCAGAATCATTCCTATTAATGGAGTCACCACTTTAGGGAACAGCGAAGACTCAAGGTGATTGAACACCCATCCAAATGACTTCCAATGGCCCGCCAGCCGGGTATCCAACTATCCTGACTCAGAGACAGGGAAGTGAGGAAGGGCGTCCTGGTAAACCTCGGGCGGGCGTCCCTTGGTCTCATCAGAGACATCACCATCGACAGCACCTGAGTGACACTCTAGGAATTGAAGAAAGGCCAGATAGCAGGGCCACAAAGAAACAGTGTTGGAATTCCAACACAACCTGGAGAGCCTCAGAATCTGATGGCGTAGGAATGTAAACCTAAGCATTGAAGAGTGCCTCAGGTGGCAAGACGCCCACTGGGCGCAAGGTGCTGATGGCCTAACTCAAGAGTATCCATGCACGAAACTGCCTGTAATTAGAGAATTGCCGTGAATCCAGAATGGGCCACTTGACCCATCCTTTGGGGGGCTGTGGGAGGTGGTATATCGGCCCTTGCCTCTGCCTATTACGGGCAATCTGCAAGAGACCCTCAGACCTTGCAGGCCTAACATGGCCCGAGTCAGCAACCAAACAGGGGCAGAGACCAGGAGTACCTGGGGTCTGATAAGGAACTGGGGAAGGCAATGCAGCAAACACTATCCTGTATCTGGAGGACACCAACTCCTGATCCGCCAGAGTGAGGCGAAATGCCTCCTGATAAGAGCAAGGTGCGCCCCATCATGCTTGAGGGGGTTTGGTGGAAGATTTGGGCTTAGCCCCGCCAGAGGGGCCAGAGCGTTGCCTGCTGCTCGTGGGAAGGGAGTCTGCCCCAAAAATCCGGAAAGACACCCCTGGTTCCTGTTTAACACTAAGGTAGGGGTGAGGGGGGGTGCTCCTGCCTCGAGGGGGCCGGGACTGCCATCTGCGAAGGGGTGATTTGCCCATTTTTCCGAACAGGTCTAGACGGGCCCCAAATAGGCGTCGCCCTCTGAAGGGGAGCACAGTAAGAGTCTTTTTTGTAGCATCATCAGCACCCCACTGTCGCAGCCAGAGCAGGCGACGAATAGTCACCGCAAGGGCGGAAGTTCTTGCACACATTCTAATCACGTCCTCTAGCGCCAAAAGAATAAACTTCACAAATACATCACAATTGGAGAGTGCATTGAACACCTCCCAAGGGAGATCCTCAGGGTGATGATCGAGCAATTTCTTGATGAGGGTTCTAGCGGCCACCGCAGTAATGGCTGTGGCACAGGCCGGACGCAGCGCCGTCCCGGCACAGGAAAAGGCATGGGAGGCCAGCAGTTCAATGCATCGGTCCTCAGCATCCCGAAGGGCGCTATAGGCAGGGGTTGTAATAAAGGGGGGGTTAGGGACCCCTATGATCGGCGCATCCACCACGGGGGGTGACGACCAACAATTAACCATCTCAGGGTGAAATGGGTATTTCCTATCCCAGTCCCCTGGAAGTTTACTGGGGCATTCCCATTCCTTGAGCACAAGGGCATGGAAATGAGCCTGCTCTAGAAATTCCAAACGTGCAGTCGCAGTATGGAAACGCTCCCCTCTAGGCTTGGGGACCTGACCGGGGGAGGAATAGACAGTGCCTTAAAGGCCTTAATCAACAAGTCGTCAGTGTCACACTGGCCCCAGTATTCAGGGCCAGAATCGTCATGACTCCTCGGCCTCTCATCAGATGAGCCTGAGTCAGAGAACAACTCCCCTTCATCCGAAGGGGTATAGTCACACGGAGTAGCAAACCCCTCAGTTCTCATAGAACTTACAGAGACGTGAGGCGACAGGTGCCGCTTTCTACCAGGGCCTATTCGCTCTGACAACCTAGCAATAATCTGTTCAGTCGTGGTAGTCTGGAAGGCCCAGCAGGCTGCAATTCCCCACTTGTAGACGACTCAGCAGGAGAGAGATTTATGCCTGGGGAGATAGGTGAATTGAAGCCAGGTGTAGCCCCTGGCCGACCAGATTGCAGGGCCAGTGCTTGCTCGGCACAGGGTACGCAGACCCGTACCCTGCCAGCATCAGCATGGGGTTGTCCACACGCTATACACCGCCGGTCTTGTCCCGGAGGGACCCCGGTCACATAATTCTGAGGTGCCTCCATATAGTGATCAATCAAGGCACAATATGCCGGTAGGGATTTACACTCTAAGTAACCCTGGATGCCCCAAGACCCGCTATGGAGTTGGGAGAATTAACAAGGCCCGCTATAATTTAACACCGGGCCGGGAGAAGCCAATGGTGTTCACCAGTCTGAAAGACATAATGGGATACAGGGAGTCAGAACCATGCGCAGTAAGAAGGATCATGAAAATTGCCCGCTAGGGCACTTACAGACCAAGGGAGGAGGAGGACGCCACCACGCGTGCGTGCGACCAGCATCAAAATGGCGCCAAAGCGAACCTCGAAGGGCGGGCCAGAGCGTCCCGTGACGCGGAGCGTGCCAACCTATGTCCCCGCCCCCCCGAAGAGCGCGAAGCTCTGAGGTGGATACAAACTGTAATAGGAGCGGAGTGAATGGGACACTAGAGGAGATGATCTGCCACTGAAGACGCCGCAGCGTCTGAGGCGACGTCGCCGCCCGGCGCCGCACATCCAGCAAGGAAGTTACAGTAGGAACTAACTGCGCGGTTCTGCCCCAGGGATAGTAGTCCACTCAGACTAAGGCCATAACGTGTAAAACATACACCAGACCTTACTACACACACACACACATACCCCTTTCTTTCCCCCCGGACTATGGGGGGGAACGAGGGAGGATGGCGACCCTTTGTATAGGGCCCACCGCTACACGGGGCATGGGTTAATTGCGCGGGAGGGGCATCCTCTAGAGGCTCACCATCAGCCTAAACCGCCTACCCTTTGGTGGGGGACTGCGGTGGAGCATGGCTCCGTAAGCACACAAGGTGCTGCCTACCTTCACCCGACCGACGCAGCCCAATCTGGGAGGCACATCACAGGGAGGACGGGTGGGAATAGTCCAACAGGGCCGCAGGCTTGATAGCCCCGCTCACCTGCGAGAGAGTGATACTTCATGTCTTCGCAGTCAGCACTGCAGAGAAATCTGGGGATTCGTGGGAGGTCCCTGGGTATTTGAAGGGCCGGGAGGAGCCTGTTTTAGCATGCTTCTGCAGTACAGCGCCATCTGGCGGAGGATAACCCGAGTGTAAGTATTATATTTGGAGCAGGACGTACTGTATACTAAGAATATAGAGGACAGACTTCCTGCAAGCAGACAGACCTGAGCACATGGCTTGCTGTCAGGAGCTGTGTTGCTGATTCTTGTATCCAGAGCCTCCCAGTGGCGTCTGGAGCATACCACTATCAGGCTGTTCACCTGCCAGTTCAGCTGATCGTGCCAAGGAGATCGTCTGTAGCTGTTTTGGAACTCTTTCTCCCAGCTTGTTGACCTGCATGTACAGTGTATTCCGTGGAGAAGCTTCACCTGTCTGATCGAGTTCTACACCTCAAGAGTGGATCAACTATCAATATCAGGGGCCCCTGCAGCTTTTATCCTGCGCAGACTCTCTCGGAGGTATTTGGGCTATAGAGTAACTATATACCCGGGTTTATGTGCACAGACTGATTGAAGCTAGGCCTTTCATTATTGCATTATCTATATATTACACTGTGTATGCTTTATTCCTCTTGTACCTTTAACGTTTATAGTATTATTATATTCAGCTGTGCCAGTGATTGCTATAAGAGATTGCAGTGAGCAGTAGTCCCTCTGCTCTCATTCTATGGTTTTGTTTAGACTTGATCTATTTCCCAGAAAGGTTCCCTGACAGTCACAAGGGCCCTATTCTGGGTGGAGGCACTGCCACACAGAACATTTATCCCACTCTTCCACTAAGCGAAGGCTCAGCCAAATTTTGTTACCAACAGGTTATCGCCATAGACTGTCTTGAGTGGGGCGTTTATCATCACCCCCCCCCCCCCCCAAAAACAGTGCTACATTTGGAGGCACTTTGGCTGAGATCGAAGTGGGTTTAATAGATATGGAAAATCTATAAAATCTAGGGGGATATCATCAAGTCGCCCCTGGCTGGACGCACTCAACCCCTGCACCAGCACAAGCTTATGTAAAAAAGGAAGAGCCAATGTCAGGTGGTTTCTCTGACAGTGTAGTTATTGACATGGAGCCACATAATGAAAAGGCAGCCGGTGATATAAGCAATCTGATAGAAATGCTAGCACAGGGACTACAGGCTGCACATTATAAGAAGCTGAAGGTGTTCTCTGGTAATGTCCCTGTGCCACAAGGAGAAGAAAGTTTTGAAGTATGGAAAGAGCACACTCTTCAGAGCTTGAGAGAGTGGTCCTGCTCAGAAGAGAGCAAGCGTCAGAGGGTTAGTGAAAGTTTACGGTCACCAGCTGCAGAATTAATCCGCCTGTACCAGGACACTCATGAGGGAGCCAGTGCAGTGGACTATGTACAATTTCTGTCTGACCACTATGAGCAATACTATGATCTAGAGCAGATGGTTGCTAATTGCCCAATGTCCCGTCAGAAGGAAGGAGAAGATGTTTCGACCTTTATTAACAGATTGCAGTTACTTTTATCACATCTGGTGTATCATAAGGCTATATCCCCCTCTTCAGTGGACTCTATGAGATCCAGCCAGCTGGTGAGAGGCTTGTTGCCCCATCACCCTCTAGCACAAATTTGAAAAATTATGTTATTAAACCAAGCACTTCCTCTTCCAGAATTAATGAATATAGTGAAGCAACAAGAAGCTAATGTGTGGTTCAGTCTTCAGAAAAGTAAAAGTTTTCATAGAGAGGGGACCCCCTCCAACCTGACACAAAGAGAACCTTCCGAATCATATAGACCCAAACCATCAGATGTGAAACCTGTTGCATCATGGTGGGGGAGGAACTCTAGGAGTTGTGCTAGGTGTGGACAGATCGGCCATTTCACTGAACAGTGTCCGGAGGAGTGTGAGGAAACAGTGCAAGGTGTGGCCTTTCCTGTGCAGAAGCCCAGGCGCAGCAGGAATCGCTTTAAGCCAAAATCAAGAGGACCTCTCCTAGGTTCAAAATCTATTGTTATCTGAGGAACATAGCCCTTCAGTCCACCAGGCAGATGGAGTTATGGGGTCTGAACTCTGAATCATATCCAGTAGATGGAAGCTTGCAAGTGGTTGTGACTATTCCCGGGTTAGCCGACAAGGGTGTTCCTGCTTATGGAGATTACAGCTCTAGTTTGCCCGGAAACCGGTGACTCCCATGCAGCCCCAGTTATTTTGGGCACGAATTGTAAAGCAGTGTACAACGCTTTCCAGAAGTTTCTTGAAGGAGATGGGGTTACACCTTCTGATGAAGCTGACATGCCACCCAATCTCAAAGAGCTCTGTGATGTACTTTCTGTTCGTTACTGGCATGGGATGGTATATCACATCGGTGAGCATCCAGTGGAGATTCCACCAGGGGGAGAGGGAGTCCTTAAAGTGGTCTCCCGCATTGCCTCTGAACTAATTGGAGATGGGAGTTATGTCCTCATAGAAACCCCTGAAGAAATGATTACAAAGAAGGGCTGGATGATTATTCCTGAAAGAAAGGATTGGAGGACCCAAGTGGCATTATCTACGGTGGTGCCTGTCAAAAATTGCTCTCCCCACCCAGTTATAATCGGTCATCATCAAGACGTAGCCCATGTATATCCTGTGCTTGGCATCATTTCCTATACTGAAGTGTGTGGGGTTGAAGTGAAAGAAAATTTGTCTACTCTCAAGTTTGATTTGAGCGATCCAAATCTACAAGAAACCTGGAACCAGAAATTGACAAAGCAGCTATCAAGCATACCTGAAGTGTTCTCAACAGATGATATGGATGTCGGCTGCGCCAAGAGTGCTCAGCACACCTTGCGTCTAACTGATGCTACACCGTTTCGAGAGCGGCCCCGACGGTTAGCCCCAAAAGACGTTGATGAATTTAGACAGACCCTACACCAGATGAAAGATCAAGGGATTATTGTGGACAGCAAGAGCCCCTATGCTTCGCCCATTGTGGTGGTGAGGAAAAAGTGTGGATCGATCTGTCTATGTGTTAACTATCGAACTCTGAATAGGAGAGAACCATACCTGATCAGTATACCTTGCCCAGGATTGAAGAGGCTCTGGAGGCTTTGAATGGAAACTGTTGGTTCACTGTATTAGATCTGCGATCTGGGTACTACCAAGTTCCCATGGCACCTGAAGATCAGGAGAAGACGGCATTTATATGTCCCTTGGGTTTCTTTCAGTTCACTTGCATGCCACAAGGCATCAGAGGTGCCCCAGCAACATTCCAAAGATTGATGGAGCGAGTGTTGGGCGATCTAGTGCCCCGGAAATGTCTTGTGTATCTCGATGACATTGTGTTCGGGTCTACTTTAGAAGAACATGAAGAACGGCTCATGAGAGTACTTAATCGCCTGCAAGACGAAGGACTGAAGCTGTCAGTTCTTCCGGTCATCAGTTCCCTATGTAAGTCACATTGTTTCTGCTAAAGGGGTCGCCACCGACCAAGCCAAAGTTGAAGCAGTGGTGAACTGGCCCCAACCTCAGAATATCACAGAGCTACATTCTTTCCTTGGCTTTTGTGGATACTACCGCCGGTTTGTGGAAGGTTATTCCAGCATAGCCAAACCTCTACATGACCTGCTAAAGAGTGATGTAAGTGCTTCAGAGAAGCAAAAGAAGACTTCCAAATCTCCTTTTGGGAACCATTGGACTCCTGCATGTCAAGAAGCTTTCACTCAGTTGAAGAAGGTGACAGACGCACCCGTGCTAGCGTACGCTGATGCACAGAAGCCATATGTGCTCCATGTGGATGCAAGCTTTGAAGGATTGGGTGGAGTGTTACACCAGGAATATCAATAAGGCCTTCCACCTGTCGCTTTAATCAGCCAAAGCCTCACCCTGAGTGAACGCAACTATCCAGTTCATGAGTTGGAGTTTCTAGCACTCAAATGGACTGTCGTTGATAAGCTGCATGATTACCTGTATGGGGTTCCCTTTGAAATAAGAACAGACAACAACCCCTTGACCTATATTCTAACTACAGCTAAGCTAGATGCCACAGGACATCGCTGGTTGGCAGCTTTATCCAATTATCAGTTCACCCTGAAGTATAAACCAGGCCCAAAGAACAATGGAGCAGATGCCCTGTCTAGGCGGCCAGGATTGACTCCTGCTACTGAAGAGACTGAAGTCCCTGGTCCTGGCGTTACAGCCCTATGTGCCATGACTGCAGTAACTGAAGATCAAGTGGCTTTCTCTGAGATGCGACTTATTTATTCCATGTTAGGTGTATCAGAGGCTGTGCCAGACCTGTTCGCCTATCCTGCTGCCCTGGGGTCATTTGAGAACTGTTCCATACCCCCAAAGCAGATGATCAGAAGTCAGAAGGCTGACCCGGTAATTGGACCTCTATACCAATCAGTACATGCCAAAAGACCCTACACTGTTGAAAAAGTATTTACCCAATGAGCGTGGTCAGTTCTTAAGAGATTGGGAGAAGTTTGAGATAGACAAAGGCCTACTCTATCGTGTGGTTTTGTATCATGATCATCCTGGAAGGTGTCAACTGGTTCTTCCCTATTGTTTCCAGAGAATGGTCTCCAGTGTCAGAACACCGGGTGTGAACCCTGATTGCGGAGACGGCAACACTGCTCACCTCTCGACCGGGAAGCCTGGAGTCTAAGGACCAACCTGGTATTCACTAGAGCCTCTGATGGTGAGGATAGGCTGGGCTGCAGGAAGGCCCCAGGTCAGGCAACCTAGGAGTGGGTTTTGCAGAATTCCGGGTAGGAGACAGACCATAACTGATCTGGGAGTGTGAGGCAGGCTGAAGTCGTGGGCTGGCAGATCAGGATCGTGGTCACAAAACAAGCCGAAGTCGTCAGGAAAGCAGGATCGTAGTCAAAAGCAAGCCGGGTCGGTACACAGGAAGGAATCACAGGAACTCAGGAGCATGCAGGAAAAGACCAACTGGCAATTGAGGACAGGCCTTGTCTGTTTTTATAGGCCCCTGCACATGCTCAGTAGTGAGGACTCACAGGCGGCCTCTGCTGGTCAACAGGAGGAACAGTCCTGGTTCTCCGGCATAGACGAACAGGCGCCCTCTGCTGGACTACAGAGGGAACAGTCCTTGTTCTCTGGCAAAAACGAACAGGTGCCCTCTGCTGGACTACAGAGGGAACAGTCCTGGTTCTCTGACATCCAGAAGTCTACATGATTACCATGGTCACCTGGGACCTGAGAAAACATATGGCCTGGTGCAAGATCGATTCTACTGGCCAAAGATGAGAGATACTGTGACCAGCTTATGCAGGCGATGTCTCAGATATCTACAGAGGAAAGCTTTGCCAACTCGAGCTGCCCCAATGGAACACTTACAGAGTTCGGGTCCCATGGATTTGGTCTGTATGGACTTTCTCCGCATTGACAATGACTCAAGAGGGATTGGAAATGTATTAGTAGTGACCGACCACTTTACTCGCTACGCTCAAGCTTTCCCTACTAAGGATCAAAGAGCAGTATTTCATCCATTATGGTCTACCTCACAGACTGCATTCAGACCAAGGCAGAGACTTTGAGAGCAAGTTAATCAAAGAATTACTTCAGCTATTGATGAACATTCGGAAAAGTCGGACTGCGCAATATGTTTTTGGATCAAAGGCACACCAATACACAAAATTAGTTTGCAAGTAAAAATTGTATTGAAAAGTCGGACTACGCCTTATCATCCAGAGGGTGATGCTCTTCCTGAGAGATTCAACCGGACCTTGCTTGATATGCTGGGTACTCTGGAAGTCCAAGACAAGCAGTCCTTGAGTCGCAAGGTTGAAGCTATGGTACATGCCTACAATAGCACTAGACATGAGAGTACAGGATTTTCACCCTACTCTCTGATGTTTGGAAGAGAGCCAAGATTGCCCATTGATATCCTCTTAAGAGTTTCAACTGATGGAGTTAGTCATCAGAACCATTATCAATATGTTGCTCGGTTGAAAGATTCCCTCGTATCGCCTTGCTGAGGAAAATACAGCTAAAGTAAATGCTGGAAATATGAGACGCTTTGATCTCCGTGTGAGATATAGAGACTTGAAACCAGGGGACCAGGTCCTGCTGCGAAACCTAGGAGAATCTGGAAAACATAAACTGGCTGACCGCTGGAGAAAAGAGACTTTTACTGTAGTGGACAAGCTGCCTGGGATCCCAGTATACAAAATAAAGGGACCAGAAGGTAGAATAAAGGCCTGGCATCGAAACCACTTGCTGCCTATCATTCAAATTGAAAATGACAATGGCTCAGAAGATTTTGCAGTGAGTGATCCGCCTCGGGCAGATTCCACTTTTGATCTGCCAGATACTAATGAGAGTGATTGGACTGCAGTTCCTGAAGTCACTAGCCCAACTGCTCCTGCCCCTTCACTGAGTGAGGTACAAACTCTGGGGAGCTAGGACTCAACAACTCTCTTGATTACCCCCAGGCAGGAGCCTAATCCTGCTACAGAACCAGCACCATCCCTGCCCATGGCTCACAGTCCTAGTTCAGGGCCTGAAAACACTGGATTGCCTCAGAGGGGAGTACGGAGAGGAGAAAGAGTTAGACATGCTCCACCCATATTTACCTATGATAATTTGGGAGATCCCAGGTTTATCAGTCAGCCACAGCTGTATCATGCTTGGATAGGTGCAGTTTCTAATTTGGCTAATCTGTTGCCTGTTTTTGCTACTCCTGGCATGTATTACTACTGACTTGTTTCTTGCAGCAATCCATTGTAATGGAGAGAGGACAACGTCGTTTCTTGTTAAGTAATGTTGACTTTAATCATAGTTTCTCTTTGACGGGACGTAAAGATTTCACCAGGGGGAGTATGTAGGGAAGGGCTGATTTACCACAAAGTTGCTCTGAACATTGCATGTCTCCTGGAAATCATAGAGCACTCCCTCCCTAACCAGTGATAGCATACTTCCTGCCCCTGCTAGCTGGACCTGCAGCCCTGTGCTGGAGGTACAAGACTATAAATAGAGGACCGGCCTCCTGCAAGCAGACAGACCTGAGCACACGGCTTGCTGTCAGGAGCTGTGTTGCTGCTTCTTGTATCCAGAGCCTCCCAGTGGCGTCTGGAGCATACCACTGACTATCAGGCTGTTCACCTGCCAGTTCAGCTGATTGTGCCAAGTGGAGATCGTCTGTAGCTGTTTTGGAACTCCTTCTTTACTCCCAGCTTGCTGACCTGCATGTACAGTGTATTCCATGGAGAAGCTTCACCTGTCTGATCGAGTTCTACACTTCAAGAGTGGATCAACTATCAAGATCAGGGGCCCCTGCAGCTTTCATCTTGCACAGACTCCTTCTCTTGGAGGTATTTGGGCTATAGAGTAACTATATACTCGGGTATATGTGTACAGACTGATTGAAGCTAGGCCTTTCATTATTGCATTATCTATATATTACACTGTGTATGCTTTAATCCTCTTTTACCTTTAACGTTTGCTATATAAAGTGATGGTTATAAGAGATTGCTGGGAGCAGTAGTCCCTCTGCTCTCATTGTATGGTTTTGTTTAGACTTGATCTATTTCCCAGAAAGGTTCCCCGACAGTCACAAGGGCCCTATTCTGGGTGGAGGCACTGCCACACAGAACATTTATCCCACTCTTCCACTAAGCGAAGGCTCAGCCTCATTTTGTTACCAACAGGTTAGCGCCATAGACTGTCTTGAATGGGACGTTTATCATCACCCCCAAAAAATAAGAAAACGACCGCATACGGCATGTTTTATTATTGGAGGAGGTGCAGCAGATACACTTGTCAGCCATCAGATGGCGCTTCTCTGGAAAAAAAAGAAGTATCTCTAATTCTGGAGACTCGCTGATGATGTGATGAATTCTCCCATTGAACAGAGTTGGCTCTAGGTTGACGACTACTTTTGGGAAAATCTCATTGGGCCCCTTTGCACTGTATCATGTCATCATAACAGGTCATGCTTTAGCTTCTCCGCTGCCACTGAAAACTCCACTACTTCTGTCAGTCACCCTGTGGACCAGTATGATTGGGCCTCCAGCACTTGGGTAGGTTCAGTGCTGACACCGGCCATGAATCAGGAGCCCTCCCTGCCAGGTTCCGCATTAACTGCTTTAACCGTGTTTACAGCCACTACCTTGCAATTGTTGACGTTCTGCTGACTCCCTATTGCAACCATATATGCCCCACACAGGGCATCCCTACGCTGCCAATCTGTGCCAGAGCAGCCAGTTATATCTTGTTAATGGATCATTCTGGTATTTTTAGAGGTCAGCATTTAGGGGCAGTTTGCAAGCCAATTCAGGCAAACCTGGGCAAATGATTGGGCTCACTGTGCTTTGGTGGGGAACGTCACTAGGTGTTTTTCTTGCAGTGCCCGGACATCTTAGTGTTGAGTTTTGGGTTTGGAGGGAGTTACTTGGGCTCTTTATTTTCATTTTTGGGTCAAGGGTGAAATCGGATACTATGCTGCATATTTTGTTTTGGGCCTAACTTTTTGACCATGTGCAACCTTTTCAACATCAAAGAAAAGTCTTACTGCTGCTCTATCATCCAAGGGCCCATAGGTCGTGTTCCGTATACCACATTGAAGGCATTGCACAATTTGATGTTTTTTTGGCAGCAGAGATCCCTTTTCCATCCCATATTGCTTGAAACCTGTGGCCTGTTTAATAACGTGGAACTTCCTTACTGTGGACCTAGTCCCTGTGGCACCCTGCTTCGGGATGCCCTGCTGTGTGAAACACCCTAAAAAAAAAATTGTTTCCACCAGGTCCAGCACATGCGCGGGCTTTTGCGCAATCAGCATTATATGCCGTCCAAATGAATGCGCACTATTCAGCTCTGTTTGGGACAGATTGTAAGAATCAGGAAAAGGGAGCGGCAGCATCTCCACCCCAGCCTACTTAAATGCAGGGAGGGGAGGGATGTGGCCGGGGCGTAGAAGCACTGTAAAGGTAAGTGTTTGCTGACCGATTTGGGGGGGGGGGGGGGTCGTGCAGCATGGGTCCCAGAAACTCTAGGGCTAGCAAGTTTGGTGGATGTTCCTCTTTAATTAGTTTTCCTTTAATTGAACTTATTTGGCATACTAATTATCAAAAGGTTTTAATTGATTTGACTGATTTCAGAGAGCCCCCTAATTGGAAAAAACACAGACACTTAAAGTCATTCTATAAGCAATAGAATGAAAAACACTATACTCCCCTTTTATCCCTTGCAGGCGACTGCTGCTCATCCAGGGCTCTGACACTTACTGGATTGTCTGGCCCAAGTCCTGCGCAACAGGCAGTGAACAGTCCTGTGACATTCAGGGCTTTATTCATTATTATTATTGTTTATTTATATGGCGCCATCAATTTCCGTAGTGCTTTACAAGGTATGATTACAGACAAGGTAAACATATAGTACAGAGAACAATACAAAATTAGATGCCACAAGGTTTAAACCAAGTGTTGTGAGCACAGGAGACAATAGGGAGGAGTGCCCTGCCCTTGCGAGCTACAAGGGATAGCGACAGGTAGCGTCAGGAGAAAGCCGGCCGCGGCACACAATACCACATTTATGAAGGGGATTCTGGTGAGGGCCTCTTACAGAGACACGTAGCGTCTGATTCATCATCACAGACTGCTCAGCGGATCCCGGCGGCACTCTGACTTTCATAGCGCCTAGTATTACCTGTCGCTCCCATACATTTCAATGGACAATACTTTTCTTCTCTTTAAACAGGGTTTTCTTTTCATATTTTTTTTTTGTTTTGTATCAAATCATTGTGTGACCTCCCCTGGCCTATTTAAATACATTTTTGTAAACTTTTTAGATTTTTTAATTTTTTATGCAGAATTGTCATTACAGGTCTGGTATTAAAGTGTTAATGTCACAATGCAATAATGCAATTCTGTGAGTACTCACCTGTAGAATTGTTTTTTCTGGGAATCCATTCCAGACCCTCCTTACACTTGGGATTGCCTCCTTGCCGATTGGATGTGACTGCAAGACAAAAAAGGCGTGGCCCCTCCCGACCCCATAAGTAACAGCTGCCTCCTAACCTAGATCAGTACTTAAAAAGCAGTAAAACATAAATCAGAGGCAGGCCGGGAGGCCCCTATATAGGAGTCCATGTTACTTCGCACCGAACTCCGCCAGAACACTCTCAAAACATAAATCTCTTTTTTTTTCTTTTAATGCCAATGAAAATAATAAGTGGACTAAACACCATAAAAAAGCATCAAAAGATAGATCATGACCCAAAACGGGTGGGCCGGAGGGTCTGGAATGCATTCCCAGAACAATTCTACAGGAGAGTACTCACAGAATTGCATTTTTTCTTCCAATCCATTCCAGACATCCTTACACTTGGGATCTCCAAAAGCAGTGCCATCTATGAGCGGGATCCCCAGCGCAGAACAGCAGGTAGTTCATTTCGACCAACAACAGCGTCAGCTGAGGCTCTAACATCCACCTTGTAAAACTTGGTGAATGTATGAACCGAAGACCAGGTGGCAGCTTTGCAAACCTGTTCCACCGAAGCCTGATGCTGAAAGGCCCAGGAAGCACCAATAGCCCTAGTAGAATGGGCCGTGACCCGAAAAGGGGGTTCCTTCCCCTTGGCCGAGTAGACTCTCTTTCTACTGTCTGCCTAATCCACTTACTGACAGTGGCTTTAGCTGGCAGGAGCCCCTTCCTCTGCCCTTCCGATATAACAAAAAGAAAATCTTCTTGCGGAAGGAATCTGTAGCTTCCATGTAATATCTTATGGCTCTGACTACATCTAAAGAATGAAGCGCCCCTTCCTTAGCATTAGCCGGAACTGGGCATAAAGAAGGTAGAATTACCTCCTGATTAAGGTGACTTAGGTAAGAAATCAGGCTTAAATTGGAAAACTACCTTGTCTCTGTGTAACTCAAAATAAGGAGACCTCACACATAAGGCGGCTAACTCAGAAACACGCCGCACCGAGGTGATTGCCACCAAAAAATATCACCATAAGCGTCAAAATGCTCAATGGAGCGTCATAGGTTCAAAGGGAGCCCCCTGAAGAGCCAACAATACCAAATTCAAGTCCCACACCGGTAAAATAGACTTGCACGGTGGATGGACATGAGTGACTCCCTGAAAAAAAAGTTTTGATGAGCCTATTGCTGGCGATAGACTTCTGGAAAAAAATAGATAAGGCTGGCACATGCCCTTTTAGGGTGCTTAATTGTAGGCCCATTTGTAAGCCATCTTGTAGAGATTCTAAAATGCTAGAAATGGAATGCTTTCTGCATGAACATTTCCTAGTCTCACACCAGGATATGGATGACAGCCAGACCCTGTAGTATATCATGGAAGATGACTTCTTCCGGGCCTGAATCATGGTATGAATAACCTTAGCCGATAAACCTTTCTCTACTAAGATTGAGGTCTCAATAGCCAGGCCATCAAAATCAGCATCTGTAAATTCGGGTGCCGCAGCGCTCCCTGTGTGAGAAGATCTGGCTCGTCTGGTAGGCGCCAATGGTCTACCGACATCCTTGTCTGAAAACCAACTTCTCCTTGGCCAGCGAGGAGCCACCAGAATGGTTGGTACCCCCTCCTGAGCTATCTTAGTACAAGGCTCAGGAGCGGGAGAAAAACGTACAGAAGCTTGAACCCTACCCAAGAAACTGACAGGGCGTCCGTTGCAATGGCCAGAGGGTCCCTTGACAGGGACATGAATTTCGGCCGCTTGAGATTGTGCCTGGATGCAAAGAGATCCACCTCTGGACAACCCTAGAGAAGGCAAAGGGCTTGAAAGATCTTCTGACTGAGGGACCATTCTCCAAGACGCAGCGCCTTCCCGCTCAAAGCGTCTGCCTCCCGGTTTTCTACCCCCGGGATGTAAACTGCTGAGTTGCAGGGAACATTCTGCCTCTGCCCAAATCAGAATCCGGCCTACCTCTTCTAGAGCACTCTTGCTCAGAGTACACCCTGATTGATATAGGCTACTGCCGTCCGATTGTCTGACTGGACTTGGACAGCCTGTCCCTTTAAACTGGGGGTCAGATACTGAAGCACTAGCCGGATTGCTCTTAATTTCAAAATATTTATGGGAAGCCGATTCTCCCTCGGCCCCCACTGTCCCTGGATCCTCTGGGTCTGCCAGATACCCCCCCAGCCTGTGAGACTGGCATCCGTGGCAACGATCTGCCACTGCGGTGTCAGAAAAGACCTGCCTACAGACAGATGTCGAGGGTCCATCCACCACAGGAGAGATTGCCTGGCCGAGGGTGTCAGAACAAAGACTTGATCCAACGACTGCGGGGCTCGATCCCAGCTTGCCAACAAATTTAATTGAAGAGGCCTCAGGTGAAACTGGGCAAAAGGCACGGCCTCGAAGCAGGCCACCATAAGGCCTACTAGATTCATCCTTAGTCGAATGGTCGGCTGCCGGCAGGCTAGTAAGGACTCTATTTGATTCCGAATTAGCAGAGCCTTCCGCTCTGGCAGAAACACCTTGACCTGAACTGTGTCCAGAGTCCTTCCTAAGAAATTCCTTACTGGTGCCGGAGTGATATGGGACTTTGGATAATTGATCACCCAGCCGAACTCTTCCAGAGTTGATAGGACCGTCTGCGTATCCTTCATGATCTGCTGAGGAGACCCGGCTGAAATTAAGAGATCGTTCAAATATGGAATGATGCATATCCCCTGGCCTCTGAAAAAGGCCATGAGACCTGCCAAGACCTTGGTGAATACTCTTGGAGCCGAGGATATCCCGAATGGAAGTGCCACAAACTAGAAGTGCTGGCCTTCCAAGGCAAACCTCAAGAACTTCTGATGCCCTGGAAAAATCGGAACGTAAAGATACGCGTCCCTTATGTCTATTGTAGTCATAGGATCCCCGGGATCTTACCGCTGACCTTAGTGTCTCCATGCAGAAATGCTTCACCCGGATATACCTGTTGAGACTCCTTAAGTCTAAAATAGGATCGACCCGTCCTTCTTGGGGATAGTGAACAGGTTGGAGTAAAACCCCCGACTATCCTCCTGAAGGGGTACCTGACAAATTACCCCTTTTTGAAGTAGATGCTGAACAGAGGCTCTCAGGGCATCTGCCTTTACCTGGTTCCGGGATGCTCCTGACCAAAGGAAACTTGTGGGAGGTCTGGCTGAAGTCGATCTTGTAGCCTGATGACACCATCTCTTGGATCCAAAGATCCGCCACGTGGCGTCTCCAGATAGGAGCAAAATGCAAGAGCCGTCCCCCCCCACCCGCTCGGGTGAGGGCGCCCCCTCATGCTGGAGTGGGCTTGGCTGCAAGCTTGGGCCTACTTCTCCAGGCCCCTCTTGTCCTATTACGAGCTCTGCCTCAAAAATCTCTACGGGAGCATGAAGGAAAGGCACCTCTGCCACTCCGAGGGCTGATATGATGAAGGCCTCTGAAAAGGCCGAATCGCCCTCTTCCTCTAAGGAAGTTTGCCATCCTTGACCATACGGTCCAGCCGCTCTCCAAAGAGTCTGCCCCCTAAAAAAGGAAGATCCTTAAGTGCTTTCTTAGCGGCAACATCTGCCGACCATTGTCTTAGCCATAAGGAACGGCACAAGGCAACAAGAGCCGAAGTTCTAGCAGCTAGCCTGACCGCATCATCCATAGCAGTGATAGCGAAAGAATTAGTCCAAACAAGCCTTAAAATCCTTGGACTCATGAATAAGCCTGCGAGACATAGCCCTGGCCAGTTTTTTCTTTACCTTCTTCCTTGAAGCCAAAGACACAATAGCCGTGGCACAAACAGGGCGCAAAAAGGAACCTACCATAGCTAAAGCATGACGGGCCAACTGATCTATTCGTCTCTCTGTGGGATCTCTTAAGGATCCCATAGTAGCGGACGGCATGGTAGAAGTATTAGACAAGCCTGATACTGGAGAATCCACCTCGGGTGGATAAGACCAAAGCTTAATCATATCCGCCGGAAAGGGATACCTAGCGTCTAGGATCCTGGGAACAGCCGGTAGCTTGTTAGGATTTTCCTACTCGTTTAACACCATCTTGGAAAAATACGGCTGTTCCGGGAACACCTGCCTTTGCCTTACTGGCTTAAACAGGTCGTCCTTCCCTCCTTTTGCCACCTCAGGCTGGGTAATATTCAAAGTTTCAAAAACTGATGAAAGCAAACACTGTTTCGTCTGAGAGAAGGGGATCCTCATCAGAAGAGGATAAAATAGAATTACTATCCTCCTTACCAGAGCGTAACTCGCCCTCTGAGAGCTGCTCGTCTATATACTCTTCCTCCTCCTCAGACCCAAAAGAGGCGAATAAATCTCTTTCCTCAGAAACAGGCTCCAAATGCCTCCTCTAATAGGTGGCTTTCCTAGGAATGACCAAGGATAACTGTTTCTCTAAGTTATCCAACCTGTGCGCCACACCCGCCTGCGCATCGCTGCCTTCCCCCTCTCCAGGGGATGTAAGGGATGGTTGAGCCGTCACACTCCCTACAGCAAAGCTGGGCTAGAAACCTGAGCCGCCGCTCTATTATGGTCTAAACCAATTCTCATGGCGCAAGCGGAACAAACCGTGCTGAAGCTACCCAGGGGATCCTGCTTACATAAGGGGCAGAGCCCGCCCTGCTCAAGTGGGATGCCTGAATCACTATCCCCTGATGCCTCCCTCATGGTGTTTTTTTTTTTTTTTAATTTGGCAATCAGACCTAAGGCCCTAAGCCTAAACTAATCCCAAGGGGACTGGGAGGAACCACAACCCTTCTTATCCTTCTTCCCAATATCTAAAAATAAAGAGGAGAAAGAATCCTATTAAAAAAAGAAAGTAATTTCCCCTTTAATGCATACATTTTTTAATATATACATTTAATAAAATAAAATATAATCTAATAGAAATAATCTAAGCAAAATATTTATAAAAAATAAAGATATCTTGGAAATATGTTTAATAATTAATACATTAATAATACTAAAAATAAAAATGTCGATGTCCACTTACCACAGCAGCCCTTCACACAATAGCCTAGGCAAAGAAATCCAGAAAGTATGTCTAAATACTTAAATGCATTATGCTGCTTAACTGAATCCTAAAGAAATTAACACATCCTCTTCGGCAGGCGCTGGCCATAGCCCTAGCCCCGCCCACTTGTGGGAGGAGCGGGATGACGTCATCCCGCTCCTCGTATACCGGCACTGGGCTCCAATCTGTCACTTGTCGGTAGCGATCGGAGCAGGGATCCGAGCCTCCCTGCCTCCCACCCTCCCTGCTCCGATCACTACCGACAACGGTCATCTGCAGCGGTGCGGGAAACGGGATCAGAGGTAAGTATAAGTGAAAAAAAGAATAAATAAAGAATTGTGTCTGTGTCTTTTTTTTTTACTTAACCCTTTGTGAACTGGTAAAGGGTCCATGAGACCCCTTATACCAGTTCACAAGGCTCTGGGGCTGGCAATCACCTGCGGCTAGCGGGTGACTTGCCAAAACCCCCAGCCCCCCATTACCTGCCTCCCCAATGGCCGGGGGGGGGGCAGAAGGGCCCGGACCACTTAGTGGCTATGTGGACTAGTAGCCTGCAGGGCCAGGGGCCACAAACGCTGGCCCCTGTGCCCTGTTCTACAAGCCCCCATAGCTGGTCCGGGTCGGTAATGCTGCGTAAGGGGGACCCTACGTAATTTTTGGGGGGATTTTAAGGGTTTTTAACCCTTAAAATAAAAAAAAAAAAAAAAAAAAAGAAGAGGTCCCCCCCCCAGGAGGGGGGACCCTATGTCATTTTTTTTTTTTTTTAAGTTAACCCCTTACAACTATGCAATCATATTGCATAGTTGTATCCTATCTGAAATCTCCGAAACTGCTGTTTCAGTTTGGGGAAGTTTCCTGGGCAGGAAAGGGTGTATACCAATACATATGTGGTACCGTTGTAACCGGGAGAAATAGGGCTTTCACACGCAATAATATTTTATTAACAAACTTACATTTTTTGTTACAAAAAAACACTACAAATTTTATTTTTTTGCACATATTTCACCCAAAAGTATTGAGAATACACTAAAAAAAGGCCAAACAAGACATTTCATGTTGAAGCCCAGACTCTGCTGAAAAAACAATATATAATTTTCCTGGAAAATCCCTTCAAAAATCAAGGTTGAACATGTGTAGCGCAAAAATGTGAAAAGTAGTCTGGCAACAGAGTGTGACAAAAAATCTAGGTAGACTGGCACTTAAAGGCACCAAATTTTTTTTTTTTTTTTTTGAAGAAAAAAAACCTAACCTGACCAGGAAGAAGGATGGGTTGAAATAAAAACGTTCCTCAGCAGGTACACCAGAAAGAAACCTGTGGCTGACGTGCTTTCCAAGAAGCCTGCAGCCCAGAGCGCAAGAGCTCTGTAAGCGCCCCAAGACCCCGGCACTTCCACCTTACCTCATGAACCCCAAACCAGCCAGACGCTGTGGGAGGCACAATCGGGTCTAGGGGATCCGTGGAAACAAGGCTATGCAGGAAGCCGACAGGGTGCCTTCCCCCGCTTGCTGCCATTCCTTGAGTGCTAATCCTGAACAACCTTCAGAGTCACTTGCAACTGCAAGAAAGAAACTGATCTAGGTTAGGAGGCAGCTGCTACTTATGGGGCCGGGAGGGGCAACACCTTTTTTGTCTTGCAGTCACATCCAATCGGCAAGTAGGCAATCTCAAGTGTAAGGAGGGTCTGGAATGGATTGGAAGAAAAAACCATGTCATTCCATATATTTTCGCTTTGTTACTAGTGGATATGTGTTCAAAAAAGCAGTTTCTAGTGCTCTGGGCTACAGCGACACAATTTTTAGCGCCGGCGCTGTGTGAGGCTGTTTTTTTGATGAATATGGTTTGAGTCGCTCACACTGACCAGTCGCTAGCGTTCGCTCTGTACTGGTGTTATAGCGACTCACACATCAAATTCATCAATGCCGGCAATGTTACTACAGCGACTGAGGCACTCTGTAATAGCCACTCATGGCCTATCAGAGCGACCACTAGTGGTCTTAGCGCCACTGTACAGATGCTCATCTGCAGTTACCTGGCACTAATAATGAATCAGCCCACCAGTATACACAAAGAACCGGCACACCATTATTTAATTAGAGAATTGTAATCCAAAAGTGTATTCATAAAAATGCAAAATAAGTAGAGTATATCCATAAGTCTGCAATTCAGATACGTGCAATTGCAGAAGTTTCGAGGACCTCTTTCTCAAGTCTTGCATACAATACAGGTATAAGGGCAAACTGGCCCTAAAAGAAGTCACTCAACCAATTACAGACTGCCGCAGTGTCCAGTATTTGCGCCTGACATAATTGGTGACATCACCAGTGCTGTAAAAAAAAAAAAAATTCATTCGCCAGGGTTAAACCTATGCTAACCCCCTTCACCGAGAGGGAGACGTCAGCCGAACAGAAGGGACTTGCGCTGTAATACGACTGGTGAGGGGAAGTGGGCCACAGGAGTGATGGGGGTTTGTTTAGGTTTGACCTTGGTGAAAGGCACTAGTCTCTTTTTTCGACAGCACCGGTGATGTCATCAATGATGTCAGGCATGAATACTGGGACGCTGCGGCAGCCAGTTGATTGGTTGAGTGACTTCTTTTAGGGTCAGTTTGCCCTTATACTCCTGTTGTATGCAAGTCTTGAGAAAGGGGTCCTTGTGGTCCCCCAAAACGTCGACTACGGCATTTGCACGTATCGATGTTGCAGATTCTGGATATACACTGTAATTCAAAAGTCCAAAAAGTGTATTCACAAAAATCACCAAAGCAGAATCAAAGCTATCATTCATGGGTGCAAGACTTATTTCAAAGATCCCTTCCCCACTGGGATCACCATAACCATTCTATTAGTATTTGAAAAAATGCACACCTTACTAAAGCGGGTTGTAGATTGCAAAAAAAAGTGTATTTAGATTAAATTAGTACAAATATATACATTAGATTTTCTTAGCAGTTTTTAGAAATACAAAATCGCCAACATTAGTCAGGTAGATATAGGCCACATCAACCAAATGCCATATATTGGAATCACAATACGAGAAAAACGCCACCAGGTGGCACCAGTATTCAATTACCATCCGTTTTCATAGAACTATATGGATAGATAACACAAATAGCATATTGGTAAGCCAGAGAAACAGCAGTTGTAATACAAATAAATCACCACCAGGTGGCACCAGTGTACAGTTAGCATCAGATCACATCAAGATGTAAGTATGACATTATGGAGAATGGCACAAAGAGCATATATTAGCGTAGTGCAATCAATGCACAACCCAACAGTCCATCAGGGAAAAGTTTTTTTAAAGAGTAATACGTTACAGCAGAAGCAGATGCTCAGTATCCGACGTTTCAGACCAAACAGGTCCTTCCTCAGGGAGGGGTGAAAGGGGTGTATATATTTGTACTAATTTTGCACTAAATACACTTTTTTTTGCAATCTACAACCCGCTCTAGTAAGGTGTGCATTTTTTCAAATACTAATGGAATATTCTCAAAAATCCAAAATGAGTACTTTATTTACTATTCAAATAAAGGCGTGCCGGTTCTTTGTGTATGGTGTGCGGCTGTCACAGAGCCCTATGAAATTTGTCACAGGGACTATAGCAAGCCCCCATTAATTGACTGCAATGAGGTGGACCTGGCACACCCCTCCATTCACTGAATGCTGTAGTTGCTGTGACGAATAGGGCGGTCCATCCTCAGTTGCATGGAAGCGGCGGACAAGAGGTGTGGGCGATCCGGTGTCAGAGCGCTGGACAAGAAAAAAAGCCTGTGGGGGATAAAAGGTGAGTATAGGGGGTTTTTATTCTATTTATTCTCTTGCCTGAACAATCACTTTAAAGTGGAACAAATCCTGCGTTTTGTTCAGTTCCTCCGAGGATCCCGATTTGAGATGCCCCTACAAAGTATGGCAAATAGTTGAGGTAACAGGAAAAAGGACAATAAGGCAGCAAGGAGCTCACCTCAAGCCTGTCCCATGTGCCCCCCCCCCCCTCCATTTCCTGTAGTGTGCTATATTGTTCTCCAAAATTTGTCCATTCCTTTCCAATCCTCCATAACCAACTCCAAACGTGGTTGAACTTGCTGGGTTCACTCACGCTTGGATAGACAGAAGTGGCTGTGCGACCACATTTGGCACATAGGCCTTGATTCGTCAAGAGTTGAAAAGAAATTCTCATGGTAGTAAAAAATTCATCTCATGAGAAAAAAGCCTGAGAATGTCACGGCTGATGAATACTTTTTTACTCCTGAAAGAAATTTTTACTGCTTTTTACACTGTAGTAATACGTGCCATTGCCTTTCATTGTATTCCTAGCTGGTGATTCATCAACATTGACATTCTCAGGCTTTTTTCTCATGAAATGATTTTTTTTTACTACCATGAGAATTTTTGTTCAACTCTTGATGAATCACAGCCATAGTCAGGGAAAAATAGAAAGGAAAGGAGGGGCAAACTTTGAATACCTGCTACAGCATCGGCAGTATGCAGTAGGGAACGACGGAGGGGCAGTTCTACTAAGAATAGGATCTTAACCACTTACCGTCAAACCTTTGTCGGTTTACATTTTCTGTAAATCATAAATGTCACAAAACTACAGCCGTCCATTAGACTCTTCAATGCACAAAATTAGGTGAAGCCTTTGGGTAAAAACAATTTGGATTTTATTATTTAAATACAAAATACAACTTTCACAATAAGGTCACTTGCATGAGGAGATGGCACAATACTGACCCTCCCGACTTGTGTTCTCTAGCCTGCGCAAAAAGTGCTTTCAAAGCCTCATGCTCACTTCATTGGCTTCCCGAATTCTGAAGGTCAACCACAGACACCTATTCCAGCCCCGACCATGCAGGGAGCTGCAGAGGACTTATTCATTACCAACATTTTCTAGAATAAACCCTCCAACCTTTATTAAGTAGCAAACTTCTTTAAAAAATGTCAAACCTAAATCAGAAAAAAAAATTCTTAAAAACATACACTATGTGGAAATTGTTCCAACCTGATGGATGCCGAAAATGCGCTGCAGGATTATTTCAAGTTTGCTGGCAACCATGGCAAACGTAATTTCAAATACCCCTCCATATACTGTACTGAACAAGAAATGTGGTAAAAGGACAAGTTTATCAAAATGAATTTTGAAATTGAACCACTGCCGAAAACGTGCTTGCAGTGTCCCCCATCCACAGCCCTATGTTCAAAAACCTGTCCTACCCCTTTGTTGGGCAGCACCACTGGACAGAAAAGGGGGTGGCCATAGGAATCAAGTGTACAGCAATGAAGACCCGATTGCTTTTACCTTCTGCTGTCCATTTGGTAATGGGAGATTGGGTCACTAAAGGTTAAGTGTACCTTACAACACATTAGTTCTAATTATATCTTGGGAAACTGAACATCTTTGCCAGTAAAACCCTTTACCCCAGTATCCACAGCCTTTTAATATCACCATGTAAATAAACACTGCAGATTTAGCCTGCTTATAGCAGGTAATAGATATTGGTAAATCATGTAGATGTGACAGCAACGTACAAGCAGAAAAAACACATGAAAACTCACCTTTTGTCACCTGCAGCTGATCTGTCTTTTTCCAGTTAAATAAAATCCACCAGATCCGGAGATCAGTTTGCCAGGGTACATGCCCTCTATTCTGCAACTATGACCACGGTGTTGAACGGCTGCCTCCTGTGTCAGTCACATCCACTTCTTTCATTGCAGTGAATAGGGCAGGCCAATCACTATCCTCTATGACCAGGGACCCAAAGGCTTTCCAAAATGCCTAAGGTAGGTACATTATATTGCTATGGCCTGTCTGCTACTGCTTTTATGCTTGAGCTTCACACTATGAACTATTGGACTGATGATTTTAAATGGATTTAAAATATCTTTGACATTTTGGGGCCAGTTCAGAGCCAGGTGAGAATTCTCACTCTTTTTTAAGAGAGAAAATTGCTATTGACTTTCATTGTCTATCAGGTGTAAAAAATGTCACCTGCCTCTGAATCAGCCCCAAGGTAGACAATGAAAGTCAATGGCAGTTTTCTTCTAAAAAAAAAAAAAGGAGTGAGAATTCTCACCTGGCACCGAATCCACCCTTTCAAGATTTAGTAGGATTTAGTGCCAATCCACCCTGTGTAGAATTGTTTGCAGCACCCTATACGAGTCTCCTTAATGGCCAATCACTCTGATAGAGAAGGACGGCCATCCAACATGGGACAGGACTCAAACTATTTTGTATTCTCTCCGAACAGGGACTTTAATAAGACTTTGAGCCTTCTGTGCCATAGCTATTTATTTGCTGCTGTAGTGGTGTCTACATGGAAACAGAATTTACACATACAGAAATTACATTGCTTTAAACCATTGTTTAAAAAAATACAATTCTGTGATTACTCACCTGTAGAATTGGTATTATATGTATACAGCACGTCCTGTACCAGAAGATGTTATACATCCAGTAGATGGCGCTGGACTGCAGAGACAGAAAAGTGGCTCCTCCCGGCCCCATATATACCAGGGACCTCCCACAAATTCCCCAGTATTGAAAAGCAGTAAAAATGGAACCGGGAGAACTATAACCATTACCAAAAACTGAACAATCACCATACAGAGGTCACTAAGAAAAATGATAACAAGGGTGGGGTGGAACAGGACGTGCTGTATACGTATAATACCAATTCTACAGGTGAGTAATCACAGAATTGTATTATTCTAAGTATACAGCACGTCCTGTTCCAGAAGATATTCCTTACACTTGGGAATCCAATAGCAGTGTCCGTAAGGTAGGGTGGGATCCCCAAAAGTAACAGCAGACAGTTTAAACCACTGCCGCCTGCAGAACTCTGCGACCAAAAGCAGCATCAGCTGAGGCCCTAACATCAACCTTGTAAAACTTTGAAAAAGTATGAACAGAAGACCAAGTAGCGGCCCTGCAAACTTGTTCAACAGAAGCTTGGTGCTGAAAAGCCCAAGAGGCACCAATATCACGAGTAGAATGAGCAGTAATGCGGAAGGGAGGCTCCTTCCCCTTAGCAGAGTAGGCCTGTATCACAGACTGACGGATCCACTTGCTGATGGTGGACTTACCCGGAGCCAGACCTTTCTAAGGTCCAGACGGAAGCACCAAAAGAGCATCAGTCTTCCTGAAGGATTCAGTAGCCACCAAATAGAACTTCAGAGTTCTGACTACATCCAAAGAATGTAAAACACTTTCCTTAGGGTTACTAGGATTAGGACACAGAGAAGGCAAAACAATGTCCTGATTGAGATGAAAGGCAGAAACAACCTTAGGTAGGAAATCTGGCTTAGAACGAAACATTACCTTGTCCTGGTGTCTCTCAAAATAAGGAGGCTTGATGGAAAGCGCCGCCAATTCAGACACACACCTAACAGAAGTGATAGCCACCAAAAAGACCACCTTAAGCGTAAGAATGGACAAAGGGGCCTCTTGCAAGGGCTCAAAGGGAGACCCCTGCAGGGCAGATAAGACCAAGTTCAAGTCCCAGACTGGTAACATAGGCTTACGTGGGGGGACGCACGTAAGTAACCCCCTGGAAAAAGGTCTTGACCAGGGGATGCTAAGCAAAGGATCTTTGGAAAAAAATGGCCAAGGCAGGAACATGACCTTTCAGAGTACTGAGCTGAAGACCCAGATCCAAACCATGTTGGAGAAACTCCAGAATCCTAGGAATAGAAAACACACGACAGGGAAGCGAGTTAGACTCGCACCAGTCAATGCAAGTACGCCAAACCCTGTAGTAGATGGGAGAAGAGGACCTTTTCCTAGCCCTGATCATGGTATTTACAACCAAAGCAGGCAGCCCTTTTTCCATCAAGATGGAGGTTTCAACAGCCAGCCAGGTCAAAGCCAGCGTTTGTAGATTGGTGTGGCGTAGGTGCCCCTGAGTGAGCAGATCTGGAAGCCGGGGCAGGGTGTACTGATCTACTGCCAACTGCACAATGTCTGCGAACCACTGTTCTTGGCCAACAGGTGGCCACCAGGATGGCTGGCACCCCTTCCTGAACTATCTTGTGCAGCACCCTGCCCAGCAGGGGAAACGGGGGAAACACATACAGGAGCTGGAACCTCGTCCAAGACATTACCAGGGCATCCATGGCCAAGGCCAGAGGATCCTGGGAAAGAGAGACAAAGACTGGAAGCTTATGATTGTGACGGGATGCAAACAGATCCACATCCGGCTGACCCCAGCGGTGGCACAGGGAGCGAAACACCCTGCTGCTGAGGGACCATTCTCCCAGACGAGAGGTTCCCCTGCTCAGAGTCTGCCTCCAGATTCTCCACCCCCCAGATGTACACAGCTGAGATGCAGGGAACATTGTCCTCTGCCCAGGACAGTATCAGGGACACTTCCTTGAGGGCCCTCTTGTTCCGGGTCCCTCCCTGATGACGGATGTAGGCAACCGCCGTCTAGTTGTCCGAGCGGACCTGAACAGCCGACCCCGCAGGTGTGGGGTTAAGCGGGCGAGAACCAACCTGATCGCCCTCAATTCCAGAATGTTGATGGGGGCATGGGCCTCCTGAGGGCCCCACTGACCCTGGAATTTCAGGGACTTCCAAAAGCCCCCCCAACCTGTCAGACTGGCATCCGTGGTGACAGTCTCCCAGCAGGGGGCCAGAAAGGATCTGCCCCCCAGCAGCTTCCTTGAGTCCAGCTACCACGACAGAGACCACCTGGCCAGAGGGGACAGGAGAAACACCTGATCCAAGGACACAGGGTCCCGATCCCACAATGACAAGAGGTGAAGCTGAAGAGGCCTCATGTGAAACTGAGCATATGGAACCGCCTCAAAGCAGGACACCATCAGGCCCACTAGCTGCATTCCCAGCCTGATGGATGGATGAGGACAAGACAGCTGGAGCTGAGCTTTCTCTTGAAGGACCTCCACCTTCTGCTGAGGAAGAAAGATCTTGACCCGAGCTGAATCCAGAATCATGCCCAGAAAAGACTTCACCATGGAAGGAGACAGGGAAGATTTGAGGTGGTTGAGTGTCCAGCTCTGCCTGATGGAAGGACTGAGAAGCGATAAGCATGTCGTCCAAGTAGGGAAGAATGCGAATGCCCTGAGATCTCAGCAGAGCCATCACTCCTGCTCACTCCTGCCAGCACCTTGGTGAATACCCTGGGAGCCGAGGTGAGACCGAAGGGCAAGGCCACAAATTGGTAGTGCTGATCCTCCAGAGCAAACCTGAGGAATCTCTGATGACCTGGAAAGATAGGTACATGAAGGTAAGCATCCTTGATGTCTACAGAGGTCATGGAGTTCCCTGGGCATAGGAAAGTCACAGCTGAACGCAGAGTCTCCATGCGAAAGTGTCTGAATCTGACAAATTTGTTGAGGTGCTTCAAATCCAGGATGGGTCTGATGGACCCATCTTTTTTGGGAACAATGAAAAGATTGGAATAACAGCCTTTGCCCCTTTCCCTCAAGGGCACCCGGTAGATGATACCCAGTTCCAGAAGGCCTTGTACAGCCAGGGGCAGACCCTGAGCTGACAGGGGGTTTCGAGCTAACCGGGATTTGATGAATCTTGGGGGCGGCCAGGCTACAAACTGTCTTGTAACCGGAGGACACTACCTCCTGAATCCACCGAACTGAGACGTGAAGCCTCCAGACATGAGCCAAGAGCCGAAGCCGTCCCCCCACCCGGATGGGTGAGGGCGCTCCTTCATGCTTGAGGGGGCTTGGGGGAGGACTTAATCTTGGGACCCCAGGGGGGGCCAGGGCGGCCACGTCCTCTGCCCCTGCCACGGGCTCCAGCAAGGGAAGCTCCCCGTCCAATTCTGGAGCCCCTGAAGGAAGGAGAAAAGTTACCTGAACCCGAAAGGACCGGGGCTGCCTTCTACGCTGAGGGAACTTGCCTCCCTTAGCAAACAAGTCCAGACGTTCAGCAAAGAGGCGCAGCCCCTTGAAGGGAAACCCAGCGAGAGCCTTTTTAGCAGCGCTGTCAGCTGCCCACTGGCGCAGCCAGACCGAGCGGCGTATCGCCACCAACAAGGCAGAAGCCCTGCCACACATTCTAATGGTATCATCCAAGGCAGAGAGAACATATGCAACAAATTCCTCACAACGCAGAAGAGCTCTATACTCTTCACTACCTGCATCATCAGGGGCCCCATCTAAGAGACCCCTGAACAGGCTTTTAATAGCAACAGCCGTAATGGCAGAGGCACAGACCGGACGCAGCGCGGTCCCCACACAGGCAAAGGCATGGCAAGCCAGCTGATCTATGCGCCTGTCCTCCCCATCCCTCGGTGTAGTAGAGTCAGGGGAATGCATGACGGTTGTGTTGGACAACCCCAGAACTGGTGCATCCACCTCGGGAGGACATGACCACCGTTTAACCATTTCAGCAGGAAAGGGATAGCACTTATCCCAAATCTTTGGCACCCCGGGAAGCCGGCTAGGCCGTTCCCAATCCTTGAGCACCAGATTATTAAAATGAGTTTGTTCAGGAAACTCCAAGCATGGTTTAACAGTATGAAACAGCTCCCCCTGCTGCCGCGGAGCCACGGCAGGAGGAGAAATACAGAGTACTTCAAAAATGCGAGCTAAAAGCCTGTCAGTATCATCTGAAGCCCATGGGTCAGACCCAGAATCGGCACATTACACCCTAGATTGTTCTTCAAATGATTCTGAATCAGAAAATAATTCCCCCTCTTCCAAGGGGGTATAACCGGTAACGTCAAAAAATTCCTCAGCCTCCATAGGAAAGAGGGAAACACCAGGTGATAAATGGCGCTTCTTAGCAGAAGCCTTACGCGGGCCAGAGCCAGCAATATGTCTCTCAATGCTGGGCACCCGTGCAGCCAAACCAGGTTGAGACTCCCCACTGGTATGCACCTCACTAGGAGTCATATGTAAGCGTGGGGGGGTAGGCGAAGCTAGAGGGAGCGCAGGCCCAGCCACCGGTAACCCAGACTGCGTCTGCTGGGCGCAGGCACACACCCTGACATCATCACTTATAGGGGATACCCCACAAGCCACACACAGCCGGGCTTGTCCCGAAGGAACCCCAAGCACATTATCTTGAGAAGCCTCCATATGGTGATTATTGTGGCACAATAGGCCAATTGGGATTGATGCCAATAAGGCTACCCGGGATGCCCCAATAGCCCGCTAGGGAAGTGGGAGATATACAATACAATAGCCCTCCAATAAGGAGTTAACGTTAAATAGAGGGGATAGGACCGGGAGAAACCACAAAAAAGTTTGACCCGCCTGTAAGACATAAAGCAAAAAACCGTAAGCATAATACAAAGAAATGTAAAGAAAAGCCAGCCCGCAGGGGCACTTACGGACCGCGATAGGGGTACGCCAGACATGCAGCACAGGAGCTCAAAAATGGCGCCTGCACATACCTCGAATCCGCAAGGCCCGCCCCCCCAAAGAGCGAGAAAACGCACCCCCGTGACAAGGCCAGCCAATGACGGCGCAGCAGCGCCTGAGGCGCTGTCGTCACCGTCAGAGTACAAGCGGCGGCAATAGCAAAACCAGTGCAACCAATGCAAAACACATAGCGCAAAACACATAGCAAAAAACACATAGCAAAAAACACATAGTAATATATAGACCACCACCCCCTCCCAGAGATCTACCCAGGGGGAGCGAAGGGGAAGCAGCGGACCTAAGAGGAGCCTAACTGAGGGGACAGAGGGCGAGGGGCAAACGGCCACCACGGGCCTGTACCGCCTACCCTTTGGTGGGGGACTGCGGTAGGAGCAGCGCTCCTTAGCACCTAGCAGCGGTGCTGCCTACCATCACCCGACCAGCGCAGCCTAAGCTGGGAGGCAGTGAAAAGGAACGGGTGGGAATAGTCCTACAGGGCCGCAGGCTAATAAGCCCCGCTCACCTGCGAGTAGAAAGAGCCATCTTCTAGTCATCGCAGCCCAGACTGCAGAGAAGAACTGGGGAATTTGTGGGAGGTCCCTGGTATATATGGGGCCGGGAGGAGCCACTTTTCTGTCTCTGCAGTCCAGCGTCATCTACTGGATGTATAACCCAAGAGTAAGGAACATCTTCTGGTACAGGACGTGCTGTATACTTAGAATAAATAGACTCTTATTATTGGTGAAAACCTTAAGATGTTTGTATGTTGACCTCTCTGCGATATCCAACACCAACTGGAACACCCATCATATTTCAAACTTTACTATTTACAATCTTGACTTATTTTAAAGTGTTAGTTCACCCAAAATAGATATTTGAGTTGTAGGTGGAGACTATCAGGCTCAACAATCCATATTCCTGGGAGCTACAAATTTGCTATACCAGTTTTTGATTTTTCCCTAATGCCATAACTGTAGCCATTCCCCTGTTTACCTCTAGGCCTATCTCCTCTTTATCATTGGGTAGGGTAAGGTGTGATGTAATATTTGAGGGGAATTAAAGCCCCTTGAACTTTTGCTTCATGCTAAATGAATGAACAAGCATGAAGTTCCTCTAATAGAAAGGAAATGGCAGGTAGGAAGACAGGCTTTCAGATTTTTGCTGGTGGTATCATAAAAAGCCAGGGAATAGTCAAACACTGCCAATATCCACCTAGAACTAAATATCTTTAGGTCAAAGTTCCCTTTATTTTTCAAAATGCTGCTAATGGCAGCCAGACAAAATAGATTCTGACTTTATTAAGAAAAAAAAAATAACTGCATGTCTAAAATATAATGGTAAAAGCAGCAATGGATTCACTTTTAGGATCCAATGTTCGTAGTTTGCCCTCGCCTTCACGAGGACTTCCACACGCACACAGCTTGATGGGTACACAAGGCTTGGTAAAACCTCAGGACAAAATATCTTCCACGTAGTTTGCTGGGTAAAGTCCAATTTTGCCATCAAGAAGACGCCCCCTGCACCAGCCCTGTTCATCTTCAGAGCCTAGTTTTATGAGCTCTTCCCCTAGAAAACAAATACAATGATAAAGCACTGGAACAAGGTACAGTCAATCTGCTAAGCCCTGGCTGCATTAAAGGGGCAAAGTACTATAATTTCTGGTCTCCTGAACATGGTTGGTGGCTTAGCAGTAAAGCTTCTCCTCAGGGTCTCACCAAGCCAGACAGCAACAAAACTAACCTTATTCAGAGGATTCCGAACAGGCCCCTGTATGTCTATCACCACAATGCCCCTTCAAACAAAACAGAACCTTTTACTATCAGACCTGCATTGTCCCCCATCAGATTTTAGATGCTCTGGTAGGAGGTGGACATCCAAGTGACAGCAGAAGCAAGATTGAGGTGGTTCTGATGATGCAAACTGCACCCCTGGACTTCCACTAAACTACTGCCCTCAGACCAGCAGTGCAGGATCCAGTAGGCTAGGACAGCTAGATATTTTATATTGGCTCTTGATGGTTAAAGAGGACCTCCAACAATTCAAGGTGCCCATATGCAAAGCCTAACGTGGGACCAAAAATACCATTTTGTGATTACTCACCTGTAAAATGGTTATTACAAGTATGTCACACACCCCGCTTCCCAATATTCATGACAGTTGGGTAACTGTCCTGTAAAGGGCGATCTTGCAGAGATGACATGAAAAAAGGAGCCCCTCCTGGCCCATAAATACCTAGGACCTCCCACCATTACCCAGTATAAGACAGCAGTAAAGGGACCAGGAAGAGCCAAATGTAAACAGCAAAGAAAAAGGTTCACCATATAAAGGATCCCAGAAAACCAAAAAAGGGCGGGATGAAGCGGGGTGTGTGACATACTTGTAATAACCATTTTACAGGTGAGTAATCACAAAATGGTGTTATTCCCAGTATGTCACACACCCTGCTTCCAAATATTCATGACACTTGGGACATCCAATAGCAGCGCCCATAATGGGTGGGGATCCTAAAAAGGCAATAATGCAAACTATAAACTACTGCAGCTTGCAGAACTTTGCGGCCAAAAACAGCATCCGCTGAGGCCCGCACATCAACCTTATAAAACTTAGAAAAAGTATGAATGGAAGACCAAGTAGCAGTACAAACTTGTTCAACAGAAGCCTGGTGCTGAAAAGCCCAAGATGCTCCAACAGCACGACTAGAATGAGCAGTAACACGAAAAGGGGGAACCCTCCCCTTGGCAGAATAGGCCCCAACAATGCCCTGTCTAATCCATTTACTAATGGAAGACTTAGCAGGCGCCAGACTTTCCTGGGCCCAGAGGGCACCGCGAAAAAGGCGTCCGTCTTACGAAAAGGAGAAGTAGCCACCAAATAATATTTCACACATCGAACCACATCCAAAGAATGTAAGGTCCTCTCCTTGTCATTACTAGGCTTAGGACACAAGGAAGGGAGAACTACATCCTGATTGAGGTGGAAGGCCGAAACCACCTTAGGATGGAAATCCGGCTTAAAGCGGAAAACTACCTTGTCCAGGTGCCTCTCAAAGTAAGGAGCCTGAATAAACAAGTCCGCCAACTCAGAGACACGCCGAACAGAGGTAATAGCCACCAAAAAGGCAACTTTCTAAGTGAGCAGAGAAAGAGCAATATCATGCACCGGCTCAAAAGGGGGCCCCTGGAGAGCCGACAGAACCAAGTTTAAATCCCAAACCTGCAGCAAGGGCTTTCTAGGAGGCCGCACATGAGTAACCCCCTGGAAAAATGTCTTAACCAGGGGATGAAGGCAAAAGACCTTTGAAAGGGCAGGTTTCTGCCCTGGCGGTTTTCTTTCAAAGTACTAAGCTGGAACCCCGAGTCCAGACCATGTTGAAGAAACTCCAGAATTCTGGGAATAGAAAACACCCTACAAGACAAGGCCCTAGCCTCGCACCAGTTAATACAAGATCTCCAAGTCCTATAGTAGAGCTAGGAAGAGATCTTCCTCTAATGTCTAACAAGAGTCTGAACCAGCGCATCAGAAAGACCTTCCTCCTTTAAGATAGAGGTTTCAGCAGCCACGCCGTCAAAGCCAGCGTTGGTAAATTGGGGTAGCATAGCTGACCCTGGGTGATAAGATCCGGAAGAAGAGGCAGATGAAACTGATCTACTGCCAGCCGCATGACGTCTGCGAACCACACTCCTCTTGGCCACCTTGGAGCCACCAGAATTGCTGGTGCCCCTTCTAGAGTTAGCTTGCGCACCACCTTGCCCACCATGGAGAAGGGGGGGGAACAGGTACAGAAACCCCAGTTCCCTCCAAGCCAGGGACATGGCATCCACTGCCAGGGCCAGAGGATCCTGAGACAGAGACACAAAGGCAGGAAGCTTGTGATTGTGACGAGAGGCAAAAAGATCCACCTTCGGAGTCCCCCACTTGTGACAAAGGGACTGGAATACCTTGGAACCGAGAGACCATTCTCCTCGGCAAGAGGATCTCCTGCTCAGGGAATCCGCCTTTGTGTTCTCCACTCCTGGGATGTAAATGGCTGAGAAGCATGGGACATTGCTCTCTGCCCAAACAAGGATCAGAGATACCTCCCTGAGGGCACTCCTGCTGCGAGTCCCTCCTTGGTGATTGATGTAAGCGACCGCCGTCCGATTGGACTTGAACTGGCAATCCCTGCAATAGAAGAGTCAAGCGAGACAGAACCAACCAAATGGTCTGTAGCTCCAAAACATTGATAGGGTATGAGCCTCCCGAGGCCCCCATAACCCCTGGAACTGATGTTCCATCCAGAAGCCCCCCCCCCCCAGCCCGACAGGCTGGTGTCCGTGGTGACCGTTTCCCAACAAGGGGTCAAAAAGGATCTGCCCTTCAACAGATTGTTTGACACTAGCCACCACTGAAGGGACTGCTGAGCCTGGGAAGACAGCAGACCAGACTGATCCAATGACAGCGGACACTTGTCCCAAGTCGCTAGAAGATGAAGCTGAAGGGTCCTCATGTGAAACTGGGCAAAAGGGACTGCCTCGAAGGAAGCCACCATCAGACCTACCAATCTCATCCCTAGCCGGATAGACGGGCGAGGATTGGAAAGCAGAAGCTGAATCAAATCTTGGATCAGAAGAATCTTGGGCTGAGGAAGGAACACCCTAGCCTGAAAGGCATCCAGAGTCCTGCCCAGAAACGAAACCTCCCTGGACGGGGAGAGGGAGGACTTGGGATAGTTGATCACCCAGCTGAACCTCTCCAGCGTGGATACCACCACTCTGGTGTCTGGTGAATAGATTGGAAGGCACCGGGCAAATGACAGCCATGTCCAGATAACTTACTGCCGCCCGGAGCCCCTGTGCGGCCAGGGGATCCGAAGGCATTCGAGACCTGAAGAATCTGGGAGGAGGCCGGATCTCGAATTCCAGCTTGTAACCGGAAGACACCACTTCCAGAATCCATTTGTCTGAGACCTCCTGGTCCCAGACCTGGAAGAAGTGCCGCAGCCGTCCCCTCACCCGCAAGGATGAGGGCGCCCCCTCATTGCTGAGCTGGCTTAGCAGCAGGCTTGGGTTTGGAACTCCAATTGTGACCTGGACGGGCACGACCTCTGCCTCTACTCCAGGAATCACCTCTGAGGGTAGAGAAGGCCAAAACTCTGCCAGTTCTGGCACCACAAAAGGAAGGGTTAAAGGAGGCCGCCCCCCGAAAGGGACGACATTGCCTCTTACGCTGAGGTAACTTCCCTCCTTTCGTGACAGAATCTAATCTTTCTCCAAAGAGCCGCAATCCCACAAAAGTGCTGTAAGCGACTTTTTGGCCACAAAATCAGCCGCCCACTGGCGCAACCACACCGACCGCTGAATAGCTACAAGCAAGGCCGAGGTTCTACCACACATGACCATGGTGTCATCCAAGGCGGCAAGCACAAAGGACATGAATAATTCACACCGCTTAAGGGCGGCGAACTCATCACTAGCTGGGTCAAGCCTGGAGGTACTCAACCACAGACCTGGTAGCCGCTGCCAAAAGCACCGAAGCACAAACAGGCCGCAAGGCTGAACCGACACTAGCAAACGCGTGGCAAGCCATCTGATCAACGCGTTTATCCTCACCATCTTTGAGAGTGGTGGAGTCAGGAGAATGCAAAATAGAAGTATTGGATAACCCGAGGACCGGGGCATCAACCTCAGAAGGGGACGACCATCGTTTTACCACGTCCACCGGAAAGGGATACTTTTTATCCCAACCTTGAGGAATACCTGGAAGCCGAGTAGGCTTCTCCCATTCCTTAAGAATAATGCCATCAAAATGCTTTTGATTTGGGAACTCCAGGCGCGGCTTGGAAGTCCCAAAGAATTCCCCGTTTTGAGGAGCGGACTCCTCAGGAGAAGAAATCGCCAGAACCTCAAAAAGGTGAGCGAAGACCTTCGGGGTATCCACAGCATCCCCCTGCCCTTGCTCAGTATCAGCACCAACAAACTGCTGATTGTCAGAACCCTCAGAATCCTCAAATAATTCCCCCTCTTCTAGCGGGGAATAATCAAAATCATCAAACTCAAAGGCCGGCGCGGCTGGAGACAAATGCTTTCGCTTAGCCGAGGCCTTTCTGGCAACAGAGCCAGAAATAAATTTCTCAATATTAGCCAGTCTGGCACATACATCAGATTGCGACTCCCCACCTGTGACAACATCACTAGGGGTACGGATAAGGCAGGGTGGGGAAGGAGATGAGGCCGGGACCCCAGACGCCTGGGCCCCCGACTGCTGAGTTATGGACCGCTGAGCACAAGGTATGCAAACAAGTACATTATCCCCCGCAAGGGATGCCCCACAACCCACACACTGCCGGGGTTGCCCCGAGGGGAGCCCAAGCCCGGTATCCTGAGAAGCCTCCATATGGTGATTTTAATGTAGTCACAATGACCAGAGGGATTTACGCTATTAAGCTACCCGGGATGCCCCTTCAGGTCCCAAGTGGAAGGATTTTTTTTTTTTTTCGGAACCCTAAATTAAACTTAAAGGGACCCTAGGACCGGGAGAACTCCCTCTTTAAACTTCAAAAGAAGGGATCCCACCTAGAAGACATGAGAACAGACATAAGTGTCAACATGCACAACACCCACCATATAAGACAGTTAAAAATGGTGAAATAAAATCCATTCACCGCAGCAAAGCAGCGACAGTCAACCCTCACAGCAGCAAGGGAATGAGAGGGAGAGCAGCAAAGCAGGCAGCGAGGCCGGAAAGAGTGCTTGAGAGAAGCCGGCCTCGAGGGGGGGATGGGCGAGCCACAACGAGCACCTGTTGAAAAGTGAAAGCGGCCCAGCAACAACGACCGCAAAAACACATACAAACACACACACATAATCCACACACCTTTTCCCCCAAATAAAGTAAAACAACCCACAGGAGAAAAGGCCTCCCCTCCCCCCCAAGGGGCACAGAGGGACACGTTAGGGGGGAGAACCCACACCAATAGGTGAAAGGGTAAGAGGGATGGGGCATCCCAAGCCGGATCACCAACCCGGACACCGCCTACCCCTTTGTATGGGGTCTCATGGGGGAGCTAGCTCCCATATACACCACAAGGTGCAGCCTACCATTGCCTGGATCTTCAGCCTAGGCTGAGAGGCATACTGCTATAGTTTAAATTAAAAAAGGTTCAGGCAGCAATAGAAACAAAAGGCCTACCTGCAAGGAGGAGACAACCATCTTCTGACTTGCTCACCGACTGCAGAGACGAAAGACTGGGGAATGGTGGGAGGTCCCAGGTATTTATGGACCGGGAGGGGTTCCTTTTTTTCATGTCATCTCTGCAAGATCGCCCTCTACAGGACAGTGACCCAAGTGTCATGAATATTCGGAAGTGGGGTGTGTGACATACTGGGAATATCACATTTACTTTATATGGTCTGGTATTGGATCCTAGGGCCCAAGGTTGTAATCGATGCCAAACCCCTGGTCTTGCACCATGACACCAAGTTGCAATCCTGTACTGTATTCAAATATGGCACATGACACGGCACCTGGCACCTGCAGGTCACAGTGGAAGCACTACCCTGCTTCATGGCTGCCATGGAGCTTGAAGCTTGAGCGATATGTTAGTCACTAAATCCCTGCTGTAGCAGTGGCGCAGTTGTGCAATGTAACAGAAGCATAGGATACTGTACCACTCCCAACCTGATTGACAGTAAACTGCAGCATCATTTTTTTTTTATCTATCTAATGCCCAAATCATAGGTATTCGTAGGCAGTATCACCTAGATAGGTTCTAGAAACCTCACTTTTTAGGTCTCTTAAGTTCCTTTTTTGTATATGAACACCAGAAAAATTCTTAGCATGTATTCACTGTATGTACTTAGTGAATCTAATTCAGCTGCAGGTATAACTTTGCTCTCCATAGGTTGCCTGGATTGTAAAGGTGCTTTTGTTTTCTTTAATCATAACCCTGAAACCAAAATAAATACATTGGTATGCTAATCCCATAGATACTTATCCAGGAATCTAAAAGTGGTTGACTCAACAGGAATGTAGAAAATAAATTAAGAATAGCAAAAGCGATATATGCAAGACTCCTATTTCTTCCTATTTCTGCAACACAGTTAGCTCAAGGTCAGCAAGCCCGGTTATGAGCAGATCTAGTCCTCGTGAAGTAAGGTGTGAGGAAAATCCCCATATAAGTTTACAAATGGCCTGCTCATAGGTCAGTAAACACAGACCTGACAGTGCTCCCCACAGGGGGCCTCAGCCTCAAAAGAATCTCGCTGGTACCATTAACGCCTCCAGCAGCCTGGCCGGGCCACACTTTGCCAGCAGAAAACCCCATGGCAGGAAGTTGTGCCGACTGGGGAATTTCAATACATCTTATATACATGCTGGCTTCACTACTGCATGTAGAATTATGAAAAATTCATGAGTGCTAATAGCAGACTGATCACCTATTTGGAACCTGAAGATCATAATGCATACTTGGGTCTCCGGTCATCTCCGGAAGCCCAGGAGAACTCAGGTAAGGAGCCCAAATGGTACAGTACTGTTTAGTCTCAGAACCCCATTGGACCCATTGACACCAGCACAGAGAGAAATGTAAGATTAAGCCAGCCACTGCCGGGAGGCTCAACCCAGGGGAAGGGGGCAGGGACCAACTAGGTGAGTTTGCTTCTGGTGGGTCACACCATGTTAAAAAGGAACCAGGACAAGTTGACTCTACAAGAAAATGTAATCTTGGGCTGCTCTGTTATCTTGATCTATGGAGTCTCACGCCAGTCCATGCTATCTGTTACTGTGTTATAAACTACTGAGGCAAGGATTGGTAGGGATTTGCTACTTGTCTGAGCCATAAGCAGAGATGATTGAAGTTTTAAATGTGGTCTTGCAGATTAGCAGATTAATACTGCCAGTCACAACATTTGCCTTCTTGAGAGCACATGACAGAGGTTGCCACACAATAATACCAGATATGTGCTGGCCTCTTCCCACAGATGGCCAACTTGATGTTTATGACCACTTTCAACAGACAAATTCTCAGTAAGGAGTCTCATACTAGGTCTTAAAGGTTTCTACACCAAGTCAACTATATGATGAGTTAAAACAACCACATAATCATGACCACGTCCTATTTTGACATTGGCAGCATATTACTCCTGAAGAATGACCCGTTTCTGGAGTGGTCTGGTGGTAGAAGTTGGGTTTAGGCCATCTGTGCACACATTTCTTGTTGTGGTCATCGGGCGGGTCACAAAAATGATGATTATTGGCTTTAGGGTCAAGGGTAACTGGTGTTTATTTCTGAAACTGCACAGTTTTGAATTGTTTATAGGCTGCTGTGGTGAATGTGTATTGTGAGCTGACAAATGGCACTATTGCAAATAAGCTATGCAGAAACTCCATAAAAATGACAATTCTGTGAAACTCAGCTGTAGAATTGTTTTTGAGTATATCCAGTCCAGGTCGTCCCAGAGTAATGACATGTGGGTATTCCGCCCCCAGGAGGCGCTCGACTGCAAGATCAAAAACTGTCGCTCCTCCCGGCCCCCTATAAAAGCAGGTGTCTCTCTATCATTTCCCAGTGGTTAAAAAGCAGTAAGAAGAGACAGGCTGGGAGGCCAAGAAACCAAGTTACTTCACATAGCTTCAGCTTGTACTCTCTCCAACAAAGAACTTTAAGGACAACAAGTCCAAGAATAAAAATGGTAATCACCATAACAGGCAAATATGCCATAACAGGCAAACAGAGATAATGAACAAAGGGCGGGACGACCTGGACTCGATATACTCAAAAACAATTCTACAGGTGAGTTTCACAGAATTGTATTTTTCCCTATATCCAGTCCAGGTCGTCCCTATGTATGAATGTAGTTCATTTCACTACCGCCTGAAGCACCTTTCGGCCAAGACAGCATCAGCTGAGGCCCTAACATCAACCCTGTAGAACTTTGTAAAAGTATTAACTGAAGACCAAGTGGCGGCCTTACAAATCTGTTCAACAGATGCCTGGTGTTGAAAAGCCCAGGAGG
Source organism: Gastrophryne carolinensis (assembly GCA_027917425.1). Lineage (NCBI taxonomy): Eukaryota > Metazoa > Chordata > Amphibia > Anura > Microhylidae > Gastrophryne > Gastrophryne carolinensis. The sequence goes on along the minus strand of CM051241.1, from coordinate 129,629,627 downwards.
CAACAATAACTCTAGTAGAATGAGCTGTAAAATTAAAAGGGAGTTCCTTCCCCTTGGCAGAATATGCTTGCACCACTGCCTGTCTGATCCACTTACTGAGAGTGGACTTGGCTGGTGTCAATCCTTTTCTAGAGCCTTCTGTAAGGACAAAGAGCAAATCCGATTTTCTGAAGGATTCAGTCGCAACCAGGTAATACTTAATGGTTCTGACCACATCCAACGCATGGAGGGTCCTTTCCTTAGAATTAGTCGGTGCTGGACACAAAGAAGGTGAAAGGGAGACACGACCTTGGGCAAAAAATCAGGTTTAAAGCGGAAAACCACCTTATCCTTATGCCGCTCAAGTAGAGAGGCTTTATACAAAGTGCGGCCAGCTCTGACACACGATGCACCGGGGTGATCGCTACCAGAAAGACCACTTTGAGAGTCAAAATAGACAATGCAGCATCGCACAAAGGCTCGAAGGGAGGACCCTGAAGAGCAGAAAGTACCAAATTCAAGTCCCACACCGGTATAACTGACCTACGTGGTGGACGGACATGAGTAACTCCCTGGAAAAAAGTCTTGATCAACCGATGATTGGCAAAGGATCTCTGGAAAAAGATGGCTAAGGCCGAGACCTGGCCCTTGAAGGTGCTCAGCTGGAGACCCAAGTCTAAGCCGTGTTGTAAAAACTCCAGAATCCTAGAAATAGAGAATGTGCGGCAAGGGAGACTCTTGAACTCACACCAAGCAATGTAGGCGTGCCTAACTCTGTAGTATATCATGGAAGAAGTCTTCTTCCGCGCCTGTATCATGGTATGCACAACCGTGGCCGACAGCCCCTTTTCCGTCAGGAGTGAGGTTTCAATAGCCAGGCCGTCAAAGCCAGCGTCTGTAAATTGGGGTGCCGCAGCGACCCCTGAGTGAGAAGCCCTGGGTCGTCGGCATGATGCAACGATTCACTGACATCTGAACTATGTCCGCAACCAACTCCTTCTAGGCCAGCGAGGAGCCACCAGGATGGTTGGTACCCCCTCCTGGGCTATCTAGCGCAGCACTCGGCCCAGGAATGGAAATGGAGGGAATGCATAAAGGAGCCTGAACTCCGTCCAAGGAATTGCCAGAGCGACTGTGGCAAAGGCCAGAGGATCTCTTGACAGTGAGACGAACCTTGGGAGCTTGTGATTGTGTCTGGACGCAAACAGGTCCACGTCCGGGTGACCCCAGCGGAGACGCAGAGCGTAAAAAGGTCTTGTTGCTGAGAGACCATTCCCCCAGACGTGAGGCACGCCTGCTCAGGGAGTCTGCCTCCTGGTATTCTACCCTGGGGATGTAAACCACCGAGATGCAGGGAACATTTTCTTCTGCCAAAGTCAGAATCTGGGTTAGCTCCTTGAGGACTCGCTTGCTCCGAGTCCCGCCCTGGTGATTGACGTAAGCGACAACCGTCTGATTATCCGAGCGAACCAGAAACGCACGACCCCTTAAGGTGGGAGTCAACTGAAGAAGCACCAACCGGATCGCTCTCAGCTCCAGGAGAGTTATGGGCAAGTGGTTCTCCCGTGGACCACAGAACTTCTGCGTCCACCAGACGCCTTCTCAGCCAGTCAGACTGACATCCGTGGCATCAATCTCCCACCGGGGAGCCAGAAGGAATGGCCCACCAGTAAGTTCCTGGAGTCCAGTCACCACAAGAGGGACTGTCTGGTTAGAGGGGACAAGCAATTTCCAGTTCCAGCAACTTCTGCATCCGATCCCAGCTGGTAAGCAGGTTCAAAAGAAGAGGTCTCATGAGGAACTGAGCGAAGGGCACAGCTTCATCCCCAAACAGATCGAGGGTCGTAGACAAGACAGCAAGGCTTGCACCTGCGCCTGCAGCCCAACCACCTTCTGCTGTGGTAGGAACACCTGGATCTGAGAGGTGTCTAGCGTCATGCCCAGGAAGGACTTCACCATTGAGGGAGATATTGAAGACCTGGGGTAATTGATTACCCAGCCAAACTCCTCGAGAGTGGATAACATCGTCCGGGTGTTGCTCTCGGCCTGCTGAAGGGACAGAGCCGCCCTGTGCCATCGCAGGATTCCGGGACATGTGAGACTGAAGAAAGCTTCGGGGCGGCCCGACCGCCAGCTCTATCTGTAACCGGAGGATACCACCTCCTGAATCCACTGATCCGAGACACGCTGTCTCCAAACGTGAACAATAGCAGAAGCCGCCCCCCCACCCGGATGGGTGAGGGCGCCTCCTCAAGCCTGAGGAGCCTTAGCAGAGGGTCTCGACTTGGAACCCTGGAAGGATTGGGGTGGCCGCGGGACCTACCTCGTCTCCCCAGGAATCTCTGCGGCCTCCTGAAAGAAGCGCCTCTTCCTCCAGAAGGAGCAATAGACAGATGAACCCCAAAGGGCCGCACAGGCTTCCGACGTTAAGGGAGTCCCCCATCCTTAACCAGGAGGTCCAAACGCTCCCCGAATAACTTGTGCCCCACGAAGGGGATAATAGTGAGCAACTTCTTGGCCGCAGCGGCAGCCGATCATTGTCGCCGCCAGAGAGAGCAACGGGGAGCAACAAGCAGTGTCGAACCCTGGCACCGAGCTGGACACCCTCGTCCATAGCGAGACAACAAGGCAATAAAATCTACACAGGCTTTGAGGTCCTTATACTCCTCCGCCCGCTTGCAAGGCTTAGCAATATCTACAAGCCGTCTCACCTTCCACTAGATGGCTAAAGAGACAATAGCCACGGCGCACACACAGGGCGAAGCAAGCACCGGCAAGATGAATGCATGACAAGCCAGCTGATGCATGCGCCTGACAGCAGGATTGCGCAAGGAAGCAGTATAAGGTGATGGCATCACCCGATGGTAATTTATTAGGCCTCGCCCCACTCCATAAAACCCAATTGGAAAAAATGGGCCTGCTCAGGGAAGACAACCTCTGTCTCTCAGGCCAGAGTAAATCACCCCGCTTCCTCTTCGCCGCTTTAGGAGGGACAATATGCAATGTCTCAACACAAGTCAGTAACTTCTCATTATCGTAAGAAGGCCACATATCCTCGCCTGAGGAGGAGCCAGGCTCGCTGTCATAGCTGGCTGAATGATCCCCTATGGAAAAGTAATCCTTAGGCAACTAGCCTTCCTCCATGGAGCACAGACCTTCAACAAGATCATCATCATTATCATCTGCAATCCGAGTAATCGGGCTCGATGTGCCGCTTCTTACTCGTGGCCTTCCAAGGAGCCATGCAAGCTAATTGTCTCTCAAGGTCGGCCACCCGACATGTCAACCAGTTCGGGACCCCCTGCTGGCTTCCCCCTCACTGAGGGCTGAATGCAATAGTGGGGGTGCTGGCGAGGCCGCAGGCAATAAGGGGCCAGGGGCAGATACGCCCGCACTATCATGCTCCAAAAATATGCTCCTAGCGCAAGTGAACAAACCGTGCTAAGTCCGCCCAGGGGGCTGGTACCACACATGGGGCAGAGCTTCACCCGCTAGATTGGGCCCCTAGCTCACTATCCCCAGAAGCCTCCATTATGGTGATTAGCAGAAAAATTTAAGCGGGTTACAGAGCACTAACGGTCCAAACCGCTGATCCCTCCTGTTTAGTCCCTCTTTTTGTGATCCTTCTTAATAAAAAGGGGGGGAAGAGGGAGGAGGTGGGGGGGAAGAGGGAGGAGGAAGAGGGAGGAGGTGGGGGGGGGCCAGACCGGGAGGAACCACAACCACCGTATAAGGGCCCGACCGAAAAAAAAACACAAGCACAAGGGGCAGAGGCATCCCACAGCACATGCGCAGAAAATACCTCAAGAAAACCAAAAATTAAGACAGAGCAGGGCAGCCCGCGTCGGGGCCCCCGCTCCGTGCACGGTGCGTCCCCGCGCCTGGACACCCCCCCCCCCCCCCCCCCTCACAGCGGACTGGCATGCGTGGTTCAGATGGAGGAGAGAAGGAGAATGAGGCACCGGAGGGAACGAGGGAGGTAAGTAGGCGCAGTAAGAAAAAAGTGCAAGAGTAAGAGCACACACCACACAAGAATAATACAACTCTGTGAAATACTCACCTGTAGAGTTGATATTATACGCATACAGCACGTCCTGCTCCAGATATAGTAATAACATGTGGGCAATCCTCCGCCTCCAGCGCCGTGCACTGCAGACATGTAGAAAACAAGCTCCTCCCGGCCCTACATAAGCCGAGGGACCTCCCACAAATCCCCAGCATTGAAAAGCAGTGAGAAAGAGAAGCCGGGAGAACCAACCACCCAGAAAATGGCAATAATATCAATGATAACAATCACCATACAGGGGATCCAGAACAGGGTGAACCAGGGTGGGGTGGAGCAGGAGGTGCTGTATGCGTATAATATCAACTCTACAGGTGAGTATTTCACAGAGTTGTATTATTCTAAGCATACAGCACGTCCTGCTCCAGATATAGTAATAACATGTGGGACATCCAATAGCAGTGTCCATAAAGTAGGGTGGGATCCCCGTGAAAAAAGGCACAGACAACAATAAAAGTGCTATCACCCTTAACCATGCTGCCAAGAGCAACGAGAGCAATGCTCTAACCTCAGCCTTTGAAATCTTGTAAAGGCAGAACTGAACACAAGCAGCGGACTAGCCAGCTTGCTCAACAGAACCTAGTGCTGAAAGGCCCAAGCCAAGCACAAGTAGTAAGAGAGCAAAACCAAGAGAGAAGAAGAATCTTCCCCTAAACGAGTAGGCCAGAGTAACAGCCTAACCATGCTACTGGAAAAGAGGGCAGCCATGGCAACCTTAGAACTCTCCCCATCTGGGAATATGAACCCAGGTCTCAGGCGAGACCAGCAGGAATACTGAAAAACAACGCTAACAAGGCTCAGCAAGAGCCGAGACGTTTACTTTAGGCTCAGAAGGACAAAAGCAACCGAGCCGGACCAAGCCAAAGGGCACCTACACCCGTGATAGCAATCAGATCCGGTACATAAGGATGGAGAAACCTATAAGCCCCAAGGGGCATAATCCCTACCAGGGACAAGAGACAGACCAGGAATCTCCAACACCTGATGAGGGATACAGATCCCTTTCGCTCAGAGTAATCAAGACAATAGCCCAGAGACCGGAGGGTCTGGAATAAGGAGAATAAAAACACCGCCTGGACCCAAACGGTGTAAGGCGGAACACCCTCACCTCATGGTGTACAGATAATATATATATATATATATATATATATATATATATATATATATATATATATATATATATATATATATATATATATTGACTAGGACCGCTAACAGGGCCATCCTTAATGGCACACTTTTGACTGAAGCAACCGTCCCAGAAGAGCGCTATGAGGGAAGGAACAGTTCAGACAAGAACCTGAATAAGACCCAAGGGAACCCTTAGCAGGGCATCCGGATAAGTAACCCCCCCCCAAAGGGAGCGTAGAATTCCCTGGGGAATGCATCTGAGCAACCCCTGAGGAATGCTCAACACAGAAGATTGAACAAGACTTCTGCAGTAGGCGAACAGGGCGAGCCCTGAAACCTTCAGAGCACCGAGTTGGGGAGCCAACTTCAACCGTGCTATAATAATTCTAGGACCCAGGGATAGGGAACATCCGGCAGGAGAGAGAGCTAGTCCAAGCAAGCAACTAGAACAACATACTCCAACATAGCCGGCAGAAAAGGGAGAAGAAGAAGAGGGAGCTAGACCTAGCCCTCCAATAGAGAAAAGACACCCAGAGATACCCATCTCCAATAGGGTGAAAAGCCAACCGACCAATCGCCTAAAAGGCCTGTAGGTAAGGGTGACGTAGTAAGGAGCCTGAATAGGCAGAACAGCCCTCTTGAGAGGGCATAGAGTACGACTGTCTTCCGCAGAGATCTGCGAACCGCACCCCGCTGGGCCACCCAGGGCCACCAGCATAACAGTTCTCCCTTTTTACAGCAATCTTATGCAGAACCCCGCCTGGCAGGGCGAAGGAAGTAAAGACATATAGAATATAATGTCCTGACAGAAGCAATACTAGGCCCTCATGACCAAGGCCAGAGAGTCCTGGGACAATAACCCAGAACAGAGTCCATGTAATAGCAAAGGGGCCCCACAGGGCCACACCAGTAGGGACTTAGTGAGACACTAGAATAGAACCTCCTGCCACGTTAGGGCAGCTAGCCAAGCTAATACCAATAAGGTGCAAGGGATGTAAACCCCCACTTAGGACAGAACCGGAACCTTCTTGAAGGATCAACCTGTTCCGAGACCTTCACAGATAAAAAGGACAAGCCACTGTCTTCAGACTGACCGAGAGTCCTCAAAAAGAGACAAATCCTGAAGAGGAGTAGTCCAGCAAATTAGAGCCCACAAAAGGCTCAATGTGTCAACCGAAAGCTGTATGAAGATGGATCCCCTAAGGGGACCCCTTTAGGGACCACGGGGGGGTTCGGAAGAAATAAGACCCCCCAGTCAACCTGCAAGACTTGGTACCCATGATGACCATCTACAGGGAGAAGAGAGTAGGAAAGAATGGTCCCAGACGTCTTCCTTGAATTTATAACCTCAAAAGGAACCCCCGTAACAAGGGGGAGCGGACTGACCTAGTTCCAGGGGTGCTGGAACCCTGTCCAGGATAAGTAACCCAAGGTGCCGCAGGGCCCAAGGGCTCCTGAGAATAAGAGACAGCATCTGTGCCGCCACCAGCTGCAGGGTGAAGGTAGTGCGACATCAAGAGGGCAAGGCCCTTTCCATAACAAGTCCACATATAGCAGAAGGAAGGTTCTAACATGAACCAATCTAAATGCCACCCCATAGGGAGACACCGAACCGGGGGACACTAAGTAAGTGATGTGCCTGAGCACCAATCCACAGGACTCCCAGGGGAGCCATAAGTCAATAACCAACACGGCCTGATGCAAAAATAGAAGGCCAAGAAGGACAATAAGGTAGAACCTAGCACGGACGCCACACGGGCACGTCCAAGACACCACTCCCCTACTCGCCTTAGTGAGTCGTCTGGGAGCAGGAGAGGAACCAAAAGGGAATATAGATCCACACAGGCAGCAAGAGGTCCACTGGACAAGAGTGCCTGCGACCCAAAAGTTAGATACCATGTAAGAACTGTCTGTGACATATAAATGCTAGGTCCAGAATGCCAGCCCTGGTCAGACTGCTTCATCCCAGAGGGAAAATGTAATGTGGATGCAATCACAAGTCAAAGGCCAACCTGTAAGAGAGCCCAGACTCGGCCTGCCTCAACTCCTGAAGGGAAAACAGGGACTAGAACCCCGACAACCTCAGAAGGAACCACCCAACAAACTCCATTCTGCAACAACCTGAGCGAAGCATGGCGCCCTGCGGTAGAAGCCAAGCGCTGCGGCAGCCTCCTCGCCAAACAGGGCGAGGGTGTCCCCTCATGTTTGTGTGGTTTTGGCAGATTTGGACTTCGCCTTGACGGAGGTCCCAGGGCATTGCCTGCCCCCCCTGGGGCGGCCCTCCACTCCAAAAAGTTGGGAGCACACTTCTGGTTCTCGCTGGACACTAACGTAGGGAGGGGGGGGTGTCCCTGCCCCTGGGCGGCCTGGACGGCCTTCTGCGCGAGGGTGCCTTATCCTTCCTTCCAAAAAGTTCCAACCGGGCCCCGAATAAGCGCCGTCCTCTAAACAGAAGGCCAGTAAGAGCCTTTTTTTTTTTTTTTGTATCATTGTCAGCCCCCCACTGTCGCAGCCAAGGCAGGCAGCGAATAGCCACCACAAGAACCAAGGTTCTAGGACACATTTTAATGGTGTCATCCATCGCTGAGAGAATAAAACTCACAAAAACATCACAATCAGACAGTGCATTAAAGACCTCCCAAGGGAGATCCTCCGGCTGTTGGTCAAGTATCTTCCTAAGAAGGGTCCTGGCGGCCACTGCAGTGACGGCCGCGGCACAGACCGGGCGCAGAGCCGTCCCTGCACACGAAAAGGTGTGGGAAGCCAGTCTGTCGATGCGCCGGTCCTCAGCATCCCGAAGGGTACGAGAGTAGAAGCTATGAAGGGAGGGTTAGCAACCCCAATAATAGGTGCATCCACCTCGGGAGGGACTGACCAGCAGTCAACCAAATCAGGGGGAAAAGGGTACTACCAGTCCCAGACCCCTGGAACCCCTGTAAGTTTACAAGGTGAATTTCATTCCTTAGATATAAGAGCCTGGAAATGATCCTGCTCCAGAATTCCAGGCGCGGCGTCGCCGTGTGGAAACTTTCCCTCTTGGGCTTGGGAGACTCTCCCGGAGGAGAGATGGACAGTACTTCAAAAATCTTTATAAGTAACTCATCTGTGTCACACAGGCCCCAAGAACCAGGGCCAGAATTGTCACGGCCCCAGGAAATCTCGTCTGAGGAACTGGAACCTGAAAACAGTTCACCTTCATCAGAAGGATCGAGGTCCTGCATAGCAGCAGATTCTTCAGAATCAATGGGAACCTAGAACCAGGAGGCGTCAGGGACCGCTTCTTTCCAGCGCCCAAGCGCTCCGTCAACCAGACATCACCTGCACCGCCGTGGGTAGCCTGCGCGGCACCACCTGCTGGTCATCCCCGCTCGAGTGCGACTCATCAGGAGTAAGATTTAAGCATGGGGAGGCAGGTGTATTGAAGCGAGGTGCAGCCACTGGTAAACCTGAATGCAGGGCCAGCACTTGTTCAGCACACGGTCCGCAGACCCGTGCTCTGTCAGCATCAGCGTGGGGTTGTCCACACGTAGTACACAGCCGGTCTTGTCCCCGCGGGACCCCGGACACATAATTCTGAGATGCCTCCATATGGTGATTAATCTAATAAATATGCCAGTAGGGATTTATGCTGTAAGCAACCCTGGGTGCCCCAAGACCCGCTAAGAATGTGGGAGAATTTAAATGTGAACCCGTTTAAGATATATATCAGGCCGGGGGATGCCACCGGAACCTTGGCGTCTGAAGGACATAAGGATAAGAATGGGTGTCAGAGCCATGCGCAGCTGGAAAAACATATAAAAAGGAAGTCACCCGCGAGGGCACTTACAGACCAAGGGAGGAGGGGAACCGCAACCACGCGCGCGCGAAGATCCACAAAATGGCGCCCAGCGAACCTCGAAGGGCGGGCTCGATGCTCGGCCGTGACGCGGAGCGCGCCAATTCAAGTCCCCGCCCACTCCGAAGAGCGCGAAGCTCTGAGGTAACGGCAAGGCAAGGATACAATCACACGCTTAAGGATTTGTAGAAAAACCGTTACGTCTAGTAAGGAACAGGCGCCACAGCATCTAGACAACGCAGCAAACTGTGCATAAGACATACGGCGGCAGCCGAAAACCAAATAAAGAGCAAGCAGCGCGGCTCTGACATCTCAATGTTAATGAAGGGCAGAAATAAGACCATAAGCGTGATATACTGGTACACAGGGACCACCACACACATAACCCCCCCCCTTTCTTTTCCCACTAACTAGTTGGGGAAATGAGGGAGGATGGCGACCCTTTACACAGGGTCCAGCACTACCCGGGGTACGGGGCAATAATGCGGGACGGGCATCCACTAGAGGCTCACCATCAGCCTAAACCGCCTACCCTATGGTGGGGGATTGCGGTGGAGCATCGCTCCGTTAAGCACACGAGGTGCTGCCTACCTTCACCCGACCAACACAGCCCAGGCTGGGAGGCATATTCTTCACAGGGAGGACGGGTGGAAATAGTCCCGCAGGGCCTCGGGCTGTAAAGCCCCGCTCGCCTGCGAGAGCGTGATTCTTCATGTCTACGCAGTTCCAGCACTGCAGAGAAATCTGGGGATTTGTCGGAGGTCCCTCGGCTTATGTAGGGCCGGGAGGAGCTTGTTTTCTACATGTTTGCAGTGCACGGCGCTGGAGGCGGAGGATTGCCCACATGTTATTACTATATCTGGAGCAGGACGTGCTGTATGCTTAGAATAATAAAGCTGTGGGATAATGGGCAAATAGGCGTCCCTGAAGTGGTTCCTCCCCCCAATAGGCTCACCATTAGCCTATAGCCGACAACCCTTTATGGAGGGCCTGCGGCCCAGAGCCTGGCTCGGACAACGCCTGACCCCCGGCGTTCTCTCTACCTTCGCTTGTCCCGTCAGCTGAGGCTGGGAGGCATAAGCGGGTCCACGGGAACAGAGGTAATAGGGGTGCAGCGGCCGACAGGCTTAAAATGCCCTGCTCAGCTGCAATATCCAGAGAGAGTATCCAAGACGATCCTAGCAGCAGCTTACTGCAAGATGAACTCTGGGAATTCTACTGAGACAGCTCCTTTTATAGGGGGGCGGGAGGAGTTACAGCTTTTGATCTTGCAGTAACTGCACCACCTGGTGGTGGACTACCCACATGTTATCACTTCTGGGACGACCTGGACTGGATATAGTGAAAAAGGCCTAATGATAAAAATCCATATAAATATGCTGGATGGTGGGAGGAGAGGTAACTTATACACCATGAAATATTCAGCCAGGCTTGTTTCTTTCTTTTAATGGAAGGAAGAGCAAATCAGGGAAAGGTCCTGTCCCTCTGATAAAATCAAGGGGTGACAGCTTTGAGTGTATTTCAACCAGGAGAAGAAAACCACAAGCTTGGCGGGAGTTTCAGTTAACGTGTTTATATTGATTTTTAGTATTACACAATTTCCTGCTACACCTCCTTGAAATTCATATCAAGTGAAAAAAATAGTGTGAATTGGTGAGATTGGTCAGATTGATAGGACAAGCTTGTGGGCTGGTAGGTATGTTTTTTTTCCAGCTTGGACTGTCCCTTTAAACTGGGCCAACACCCATTTTGCAGAACATGCTGTAATCAATGTGGATGGGGCGTCCTAATTACCAATTACTCCTTCTTGGAAGCTTTACTAGAGACTGATTTTCAGGTTTTTCACTTACCTGGGTTTTAGTCCGCTTTACTGGGGCATCCTGATTTGGGAATCCCCTGTGTGTACCCCCATGGATTACACCACGCTTTCAAGGGATTCCAGCCAATCAGAATAGATTGTGTCACCCAGATATCCATTCTAAATGGAGTTCCGGGCACCTTCTGCTGTGTGCTCCCCCTTCAGAGCTGGGCATCCAGGGCCTTCACAGAGTGGGGCATCTGGGAGAAAAAGAATCATCTGGACCTGAGATCTTACATTACAGGGCCAGAATTTAAAGAGGACCAAAACCCTGGGCCGACTGTCAAGTTTCCGATTCGGGGAAAACCCCTGCGATCGCCCCTTATTTAACATTCCGGCATTCATACCCCAGGTTCGCTGGTCACATCCCTGGCATCTCTGCGGCTAAGGTGCGCCCCCACGCCCAGCTATTTTAATAGATTTTTAATATTACACAGTTTCCTGATACACCTCCTTGAAATTCATATCAAGTATAATAAATAGTGTGAATTGGTGATAGTCGGTCAGATTGATAGCACTTGTCAGACAGATTTTAGTAACAGCAGCCGTAATAAAAAAAAAGACCAGCCAGGAAGTCTATTATATTGGTTGTCTATGGAAGACCTATATCAAACAGACCGTGATGTCTGTGTGAAAATCTTATCTCTTTGTGGGTAGTTAGTCTCATGGATAACAGCAATTGTTTTCACATTTTCCAAAGGAAATGAGATAAAATATACTGTAACACAGTGGGTGCATTGAACGTTGGATTTAGTATTGTGTTAATAATGGGTTGGTGACAAGGGGGAGTGAGCACAGAAGATGCATCATGCGCAGATGCCAGTCGGCATGCTCTGCCTGTCGTCTGATTCATGCACTATGGCGTAACTAGGGAGGGAAGTATGGATGGGAAAGGGGAGGGAGTCATGCCAGTGAAGAGGAATGAAAAGGGCTGTTAGGGGGATGTTAGTGGTTTGTACCTGCCACAAAGCTCAGCTCGTCAGCTTCCTGTCCAGTGTAATCATACAGAGCCCGCACACGCATGCCCTCTACCTGTGACACCTCCCGACCATTACTGTCCAGGGACTTTCTAGGACTTTCATCTTCGGACCACTCAGATGCATCATCCTTCCCGCCACTGCAAAAAAAAACAAAACCGGTTTGGGATACATTCAATGAGGAGGTCCCAGGAAAGGCTAAGCAATTAGGATAGGAAATTGGCATTTTTAAGTTTTTGTTCAGATTTACATATTTACAGTCCATGTGCAGGTTAACTAACCCAAAGGATCCTGGCCACTTCATGAGGTGGCAGCAAAATGGACAGATGGGATACTATGTGAAATGCCTGAGATACGGTCCCCTTAGATTGAGAATTACCACCCTTGGATTTAAATAGCTTACTCCTGACAAAACTGAAAGCAGCTGCAGTGTCTTTTCACCCCCCAGCGCTCTGAAGCCAAACTAGGCCCTAAGCATTTATAACTCCCTAAGCATTTATAACCAGATTCATCCCAGGAGGTATACGTCACAGAACTTTATGGACCAAATCCGAGGATTTTTCTGTGTGATTCTGTGGCAACGCTGCATTCCACCTACCATAAAATGGTCACCAGAACCATCTCCCACCTGACTTTCGAGGGCATTTTTTAAAGTGATTTTTTGTGCGAAAAGGATGTCCTCAAGCTGATCTGGTATTTTTTCCTTGAGGACATCATTTTGGCAAACAAAAATATACATCTTCAGAAATTCTATGGAAGGTGGACTTACACCAAACATAAAAAAAAACCTTAATATCTTTTGGAAGGAGCCGAATCACAAAGCCCTCCCATACTCCTTTGAGACCCATAGGAAACTAACTTAAAAGCATATTATTACTCATGTCATGAATCAACCCTATAGTGAAAGCAGAGGACTCTCGCAGCCACTGACAAAGACATCAGACCCACAGGGAACACCTAAGAGTTTGCCACGGTGTTGAAGGAATTCTTCAAAATCAGACAGACATTCTCCAACTAATCTCAACAGAATCTCAAAGTGCACCAAACCCCAGGATTTTTTTTACTATCCCATGTTTTGGTTCCTGGGGCACCCCTATATGTGAAACCCTACTGTTATCCCAATCGACCTTTACTCAGGCCCACAGTGCAGGTGCAGCCGCTTGTCCAATCAGCATTCTGGAAGCGCATCTGCTGAATGGAATCCCCAGCCGCACACATCGTTGAGGGCATCCATCCAGCCAAGAAAGGATTAAAGTAATGCTGGCGCCGGCTATGAATGCTTCATGGGCTCAACAGAAAAGTGAGAACACCCTGGGGGGGGGGGGGGGGGGGGATTTATCGGTCAGCAAAGCAGAAGCTGGGAGAGCACAGTTTAAGGTAAGATTTAGAGGGCTTGGAGGGGGTTGATCGAGGCGGAGACCCTGGCAATCGGGATGCCCCACCCGTATGGTGTAAGTAACAAAGACTCTACTCATTCGATCTCCTAGTTGTGACTAGGTTGAGGTGGAGGCAGTATATATATATTTTGCATAGACTGCTTGGTTCATTGCTCGAACATACTCAGTCCAATGAAAAGGGGCCGGTTGCTCAGGCAGAGCATTCACTATATCTACACAAGATTCATAGACATCTATTGAGGCCTTTAGCAAACTTTTTTGGGTTTGTTTTTAGGATACAGGAAATTTAGCTTTGCAATTTGTTTTCTGATCTGCATCAATTAAAAAGGATTTCAATGGGTTATTAAACCTTGCACATTTCTTAGTTTTATTTATAGAATAAAGATTCTTCTAGTCCCCAGCTCCTAGGTGAACCTGTATCCACCAACTATTGCCCAAAACAGGATAGGAAAAAAATCAGAAACCGTTATTAGCAGGAATAAAAAAAATCTTTGATTAATTAGCAACAAAGAGGCTTAAAACCCATCACCAATATCTGCTAAAGATACCAAAGATCATGTGGTTAGAAAAGGAGTTTAGAGAAGCCATGTCCTTGATTAGCTCTACGAGAGAGCTGTACTAACTCTGAGTGCATCGAGTGTCGGTTGTCTGTTAGGGTGGAATAGAAATCTTGATCCTCATCTGCGTAGGAAAACCTGGGACGTCAAACACAGCATAAACATATCGTAATCCACAAAGCACTTTCTGTGCTTCACAATAAAAAGTATTTTCCGTGTAAATCTCTTACATCACTCACTCATCTTGAATATGTATGGCTCCGGGAACCAGAAAGGTTTAGAATTGTGCAGTTGGACTGGGGATGGGTGATCTGGGGGTTTCACAAAGAGGGGCATCCCAAATCAGGATGCCCCCAGGACAAGGAAAAAAAACTAGGATTGTGAGGATTTGAATTGAGCATGAGACACCCAGGACAGAAGTACGCTGGCAGCACCAGTGCCGACTGTGCTGAAACTCAATTGCCTCTCCCTGGAAGCTTTATTTATTACCTGGGTTTTAGTCCACCTTACTGGGGGCATCCTGATTTGGGAATTCCCTGTGGGTGTACCCCCATGGATTGCCCCACGCTTCCAAAAGGATTCCAGCCAATCACAATAGATTGCCTCACCCGGCGATCCATTCTGAATTATTGGAGTGCTAGTCACCTTCTACTGTGTGCTGGACATCCAGGGTCTTCACAGAGCGGGGCATCCAGGAGAAAAAGAAGTCTTACAACCCAGGGCCCGAATTTAAATAGAACCAAAACCCTGATCCAGCCATCAAAGTTCCGATTCGGTATGCACCTCTGGGAAAACTGGGATTTACACAGCGGGGCATCCCAGGGGCAAGGACAATTTTAAGATATCCTTACCCTTGTTCTCTCACCAATTTCAGTTTTCAGCTTGTCCAATCCATGCTTCTGGATGATCAACGCCCCTGGACTGCAGAGAAAGGGTGAGTGCATCTGGGGAAGGTTTAGTGTGAGACTGGACTTCCACTTGCAAATATTTTTCCCTCGTTCATTTTCTTCCCAATTGGAACATTAAGTCTACAATATTTATCAACATAACTCCATTCAATAGTATCCTCATAGGATCCTGGATGTCTATGCAGATACCACCATACAGCCGAAAACTCCCCTCAGTTAGCTCTTCTCTCCCTTTGGGAAGGGCTGATGTCACAGTACAAGACAAATGTACTTAGGCACTTTTTGTTGGCAGCAAGGGCAGTGATCCCAAGACATTGGAAAACACATTTGGAAGAGCTTATCCTGGGGGACAAGGGACAAATCCGCCAAACCCGGGCCCTTGTGTGAGGAGCTACGGGACTCAGAAAGGTTTAGAGCCAGTCTTAATTACGCTGGGAGGCTGCTGATCTAACAGTAAGTGATGGGTGTGAAAGGCTGTGGGTTGCGGCACCGAAAAGGTGGCGCATTCAGACCAGGGTTCATGGATACCCTTCCCTTCCCTCCCCTCTTTGTGCCAGCTTTTTTCTTTTAGCCCCTTTTTGGTACTGATGCAGCTTCTCTCGCCCCTCAGAGACCGAACGTGCGCTAAGCTGTGAGGGGCTGTGAGAACCGGGGGTCTCTGGGTGTCCAGGATGATATTCGCTGGTCACGTTATAGCTGTCATCATCATTATACCTTGGCGCTACGCTGACTTCTATGAGTGCTGTACTGTACTGAATTGGGGACTTTCCCCTTTGTTTTTGTTTACTTGTCTTTAATAAAAACAGATTATACAAAATAAAAATACTATCCTCTCATACCCTCGGTTCAGCTGTTGGGTGGGGGTCCCGGCAGAAACTCCATCTTTAGCTGGCACAATGCCTGTAAGGGTGACTTCCTCCACATTTCTACCAGCTCGCTCCTTCTTGCTGATAGGCCGCTGGGTCTCAGGAGACCACTCCTGCATTAGGGACAGGGGAAATCATTAGTACCCAAGTTAGAAAGATGTTGCGATTTCTAAAAATACAATTCTGTGATTACTCACCTGTAGAATTGGTATTATGTGTATACAGTACGTCCTGCTCCAGGAAGAATACTTACACTCGGGGTATTACTCTACCAGATGGCGCAGGACTGCAGACACATCAAACGTAGGCTCCTCCCGGCCCCTCAAATACCCAGGGACTTCCCACAAATCCCCAGCATTGAAAAGCAGTTTACGAGAAGCCGGGAGAATTAAAACAACCCAAACTAGTAACTATAACAATGATAACAATCACCATACAGGGGATACAAGATAATGCAAAACCAGGGGTGGGGTGGAGCAGAACCTACTGTATACTCATAATACCAATTCTATAGGTGAGTAATCACAGAATTGTATTATTCTTAGTATACAGTACGTCCAGCTCCAGAAAGAATACTTACACTCGGGACATCCAATTGCAGTGTCCATAAAGTAGGGTGGGATCCCCAAAGGTAACGGCAGACAGTTTAAACCACTGCCACCTGCAGAAGCTTTCGGCCAAAAGCAGAGTCAGCTGAGGCCCTAACATCAACCTTGTAAAACTTTGAAAAGGTATGAACAGAAGACCAAGTAGCGGCCTTGCAAACTTGATCAACAGAAGCCTGGGGCTGAAAGGCCCAAGAAGCACCAATAGCACGAGTAGAATGAGCAGTAAGGCGGAAGGGAGGATTCTTCCCCTTAGCAGAATAGGCCTGAATCACAGCCCGACGGATCCATTTGCGGATAGTAGACTTGGCAGGAGCCAAACCATTCCTAGGACCAGAAGGGACCACAAAAAGAGCATCAGTTTTTCTGAAAGTTGTAGTAGCCACCAGATAGTACTTCAGACACCTAACCACGTCCAAAGAATGCAAAACCCTCACCTTAGCATTACTAGGATTAGGGCACAATGAAGGGAGAACAATGTCCTGATTCAAATGAAAGGCAGACACTACCTTAAGCAGAAAATCTTGCTTGAAGCGAAACACCACCTTGTCCTGGTGTCTCTCATAGTAGGGGGGCTGAATGGAAAGCGCTGCTAACTCAGAGACACACGCCTAACAGAGGTGATGGCAACCAAAAAGACAACTTTGAGAGTAAGAATGGCCAGGGCAGCATCCTGCACAGGTTCAAAGGGAGCACCCTGCAAGGCTGACAAAACCAAGTTCAAATCCCAAACAGGCACCATAGGCTTACGTGGGGGACGCACATGAGTCACCCCCTGGAAAAAAGTCCTGATCAGAGAATGCTGAGCAAAGGACTTCTGGAAGAAAACAGCCAGGGCAGAAACCTGACCTTTTAGAGTACTAAGTTGGAGCCCCATCTCCAACCCATGCTGTAGAAACTCCAGAATCCTGGGAATAGAGAACACACGACAGGGAAGCGACTTAGACTCACACCAGTCAATGTAGGCACGCCAAACCCTGTAATAAATAGCATAAGAAGAAGTCTTATTCCTAGTCTTTATCAAGGTATCCACAACCGAGGAAGACAGCCCCTTCTCTATCAAGATGGAGGTTTCAGCAGCCAGGCCGTCAAAGCCAGAGTTTGTAAATTGGGATGGTGTAGTGAGCCCTGAGTGAGCAGATCTGGCACCATGGGCTGCCAGCTGCACCACGTCTGCGAACCAAACTCTTCTTGGCCACCTGGGGGCCACCAGAATTGCTGGCACCTCTTCCAGAGCAATCTTGCGCAGAACCCTGCCCAGCAGGGGGAATGGAGGGAAGACATACAGAAACTGAAAGTCCTGCCATGACATTGCTAGAGCATCCGTGGCCAAGGCCAGAGGATCCTGGGACAGGGAGACAAAGGCCGGTAGCGTGTGATTGTGATGGGACGCAAACAGATCCACATATGGTTGGCCCCAACGGAGACACAGAGATGACACCCTGCTGCATAGGGACCATTCTCCCTGGCGAGAGGTCCCCCTGCTCAGAGTCTGCCAGGAGGTTTTCCACCCCCGGGATGTACACAGCCGATATGCAGGGAACATTGGTCTCCGCCCAGGTCAGGATCAGAGACACTTCCTGGAGGGCCCCCTTGCTCCGGGGCCCTCCCTGATGATTGATGTAGGCAACTGCCGTCTGGTTGTCCGAGCGCACCTGAACAGGTCCCGAAGGTAAGTAGTCAACTGAGCCAGAACTAACCTGATCACCCGCAGTTCCAAGACATTGATAGGTGTGTGGGCCTCCTGAGGGCCCCACCTCCCCTGGAACCACAGGGACTTCCAGAAACCCCCCCCAACCTGACAGACTGGCATTCGTTGTGACCGTCTCCCAGGAAGGGGTCAGAAAGGATCTGCCCCCCAACAGGTTCCTTGAGTCCATCCACCACAAGAGGGACCTCCTGACCAGGGGGGAGAGCAAACAGACCCTGTCCAGGGACGCTGGATCCTTGTCCCACACTGACAAGAGGTGGAGTTGCAGAGGCCTCAAGTGGAACTGAGCATAAGGGACCGCCTCAAAGCACACCACCATCAGGCCCTCCAGCGGCATCCCCTGCCTGATGGAGGGATGATGACAAGATAGCAGGAACTGAACTTGTGCAGTCAGACTGTCCACCTTCTGTTGAGGAAGGAAAATCCTTGCCTGAACCGTATCCAGATTCATTCCTAGGAATGGAGTCACCAAGGAAGGGGACAGTGAGGACTTGGGGTGGTTGATCACCCAACCAAATGACTCCAGGGTGGACACCACCAGCTGAGTATCCAATTCTGCCAGATGTAGAGATTGGGAGGTGATGAGAATGTCATCCAGATAAGGAAGCACGCGACCGCCCTGATACCTGAGCAGAGACATCACGCCCGCCAGCACCTTGGTGAACACCCTGGGAGCTGAGGTGAGACCAAAGGGCAATGCCACAAACTGGTAGTGTTGATCTTCCAGAGCGAACCTGAGGAACCTTTGATGACCTGGAAACACAGGAATATGAAGGTAAGCATCCTTGATGTCCACAGAAGTCATGAAATCCCCTTGGCGCAGGGAACTGATGCCAGAACGCAGAGTTTCCATGCGAAAGCGCCTGCTCCTGACAAATTTGTTGAGGATCTTTAAGTCCAGGATAGGCCTGACTGAACCATCTTTTTTGGGGACTGAATAGGTTGGAATAGAAACCCTTTCCCATTTCTCTTAAAGGGACCTTGCAGATGACCCCCAGCTCCAGGAGGCCTTGCACTGCCTGCATCAGCTCCTGAGCTAACACAGGGTCCTGAGGAATCCGGGATCTGATGAATCTTGGGGGCGGCCAGGCAGCAAACTCTTCTTGAAATCGGAGGACACTACCTCCTGAATCCACCGGTCTGAGACATGAAGCCTCCAGACGTGAGCGAAGTGCTGAAGCCGTCCCCCCACCCAGATGGGTGAGGCGCCCAATCATGCCTGAGGGGGCTTGGGAGAGGATTTTGCCTTGGGGCCCCAGGAGGAGCCAGGACGCCCACGTCCTCTGCCCCTGCCCCAGAAATCTCCCCGGGCCCAAGAAAAGGAAACCCCCTCCCTTGTCTAGCACCACGGTAGGGGGAGGAGAATGAGCCCTGCCCCCGAAAGGGCAGAGACTGCCGCCTGCGCTGGGGTAACCTGCCTTCCTTAGCAAAAAGGTCCAGGCGGTCCCCAAACAGGCGTAGTCCTTTGAAGGGAAACCCAGTGAGGGCCTTCTTGGCAGCATTGTCAGCAGCCCACTGTCATAGCCAAACCGAGCGGCGTATAGCCACCACAAGGGCAGATGTCCTGGCACACATTCTAATGGTGTCATCCAAGGCAGAGAGGACAAAATTTGCAAAAACATCACAACTGGAGAGTGCATTAAACACTGCACAAGGCAAATCATCAGGGGCACTATCAAGTATATTTCTGATAAGGGTTCTAGTGGCCACAGCGGTAATGGCAGAAGCACAGACCGGGCACATCAAAAGCATGGGACGCCAGCTGGTCAATGCGCCGGTCCTCAGCATCCCGCAGGGTAGTGGAGTCAGGGGAATGCATGACAGAGGTGTTAGATAACCCTAGGACCAGGGCATCCACCTCGGGAGGGGATGACCAACACTTTACCACAAAAGCAGGAAAGGGATACTTCCTATCCCAACTTTTAGGCACCCCGGGAAGTCTACTGGGGCGCTCCCATTCCTTGAGCACAAGTTTATTGAAATGTGCTTGCTCGGGAAATTCCAAATGTGATTTAGCTGTATGGAAGAGCCAGAATCGTCATGACCCCTTGGCCTCTCATCAGATGACCCTGTGTCAGAGAAAAGCTCCCCTTCATCCGAAGGGGTATAGCCACAAAGAGCCACAAAACTCCTCAGTTTCCATAGGAAAAAGAGTGACATTAGGCGTGCTGCTTTTAAGCAGGGGCCTTACGCGCCAAGGTATTAGCAATCAACTTCTAAACAGTAGCCAGTCTAGAAGACACATCAGGCTGAGAATCCCAACTTGTATGCAACTCAGTAGGAGTGAGATTTAAGCTTGGGGGAGGGTGGGGGGGTAGGTGAAGTGATACGAGGTGCAGGCCCAGCCACTGGAAGGCCAGATAGTAGTGCAAGCACCTGCTCCGCACAGGGTACACAAACCCGCGCCTTGTCAGCATCAGCATGAGGCTGCCCACACGCTACACACGGCCGGGCTTGTCCTGAAGGAACCCGAGTCACATTATCCTGAAATGCCTTCATATGGTGATTATAGCGGCGCTATAGGCCGATAGGGTTTAACGCTATAAGGCAAACCTGGATGCCCCAATAGCCCGCTAGGGAGTGGGAGAAATTACACTAGGCCTATACAAGTTAGCAAACTAAGAGGGCCGGGAGAAGCCAATGGATTCGCCCGCCTGAAAGACATAATAAAACGGGGGCCCGTAAGCAGACAGTAATAAAAATGAGATAATAAAGCCGCCCGCGAGGGCACTTACGGGCCGCGGTAGGTAGGGGACCGTCACGCATAAGCCAACCAAGCAGACAAAGATGGCATCGGTATCCCTCGAGGGGCGGGCAGGTATCAGCAATGACGCAGAAGGCGCCATAGGCGGGCCCCGCCCCCCCGAAGCCAGCACATGACAAGCAGCCAATGACGGCGCATTGGCGCCTGAGGTAACACCGGCGCCAAGCGCGGAACATAGTGACAGAAAGGGCGCGTGGCGGCGGCGGTAATTTTAATTACAGTCATCCTAAAGCAAGACAGCGCGGCGGCTGGCACAAGGCAAATGAAATAAACTATAAGTCTAAAACACGTAAATGCATAGCATACATACAGACAACCTCACCCCCTTTTTTCCCCCGAAGGCTACCAGGAGAATGAGGGAGGACAGTGGCCACTTAAATAGGGCCCACCGATAGACAGGGGCAAGGGGCAATAGTGTGGGAGGGACATCCCATAGAGGCTCACCATAAGCCTGAACCGCCTACCCTTTGGTGGGGGATTGCGGTGGAGCAGCGCTCCTAAGCACCTAATAGCGGTGCTACCTACCATCACCCGACCAGCACAGCCAAGGCTGGGAGGCAAATTACTAATGGAACGGGTGGGAATAGTCCTACAGGGCCGCAGGCTAATAGCCCCGCTCACCTGCGAGTAGAGAGCCATTTCTCGCAGAGAAAATCTGGGGATTTGTGGGAGGTCCTTGGGTATTTGAGGGGCCAGGAGGAGCCTATTTTCGATGTTCTGCAGTCCAGCTTAAAACTTACAACCTTAAGTGACATTTTGAAAAAATAAGGACGACTTCCATGGGAACTAATTAAAAAACAAAACATTTCTCTCACATCTAAGACTGGACAGAAAGTAAACAAAAGAAGAAATTGAAGTGTTGATCAAAAAAATAATAAAGGCCTTCCAAATGGCTGTCCTGCCATTACGTTGTATTTAAAACAAAATTAAGATTAGCTAGAGCTTTTACCACCTTCCTAAATGCCCCCCCCCCATTCTTTATTCCTTTGCATGAGACAAAATGCTAGACCAGGGGCTCCCAAACTTTTTATCAAGTACCATGTTCCTTTTTCTAAATATCCCAAGTAGCACTTGGGTGGCACATTTGGGTTGCCAGCACCTAAAACTATGCGGAAGCGGAAAAAAACCATAGCAGCGGCCAGCCTGGAATCTATAAAGATCAGAATCGCAATGCCCCACTGTGTGAAACCTCCCCCAGGGCGCTCATAAAAACTCACCTTTCCCCTCTCCAATGGCGCATGTGACTACATCATTTGTCAGGCGACTCTCATTGATTACAATAGAAAGCGTGCAATGCTGCATCCTCGGCGTTGTGAATGCGCAAATAGATTCAGATAGGCTGGGGCAAAAGCACACACGGCTGGGGATGCGGCAGCGCGCACTCCCCATTCAAGTAAATGAGAGTCATCTGCCAAATGGCGTAGTCATTTCAGGGGGCTCGCATTGGGCGGGAGCCTGTGCAGCCGCCATTGGAGCCTGGACAAGTGAGTTTTTTTCTGGCTTCCTGGGGGGTTTCACACAGCGAGGCATGCCTCGGGGGCACGGAACAAAACCCAGTAAAGTCGAATTCCTGGGTTTTGTTCCACGTTAAAAACCACACAGAACATACATATAAAGTACAAGTGTACACCTTGTGTTCAAAAACTTTTGGAGCATCTTTTATTTATGGAGCAAATCAGGTTTGAGTGAAGTTTAGATGGCAGCAAATCAGGTTGGAGCATACGTAAGTCTGTAATCCAAGCACCCACCAGCTGATAGGATCTTGCATACCACTGGGTGTGAACACCTGAGCTAGATCTCAGCTGATCACCCACCCTGCACACCAGCTGGGGGGACCCATTCAACAAGTACAGGGACTCACGCTGCCATAGTGCAAAGCAGTCACATGTGGCCACAGGCAACCAGTGAAAGTCGCTGGCAAACTGCACTGATCACCAGCAGTTACATTGGGCCATCAGGAGCAATACCAAGAAGGTGGTGAGCATCAGGAATGGGGGATTGGGTTTATGTGGGCGGTATGTGCTGAGGGGCATTCAGCAATTAGATTAGGTCCCCCCCCCCCGTGATCAAGAGCTACTGACTGCAATTTGTACCTCAAACTG
The DNA here is from genome assembly GCA_027917425.1 of Gastrophryne carolinensis. Classification (NCBI taxonomy): domain Eukaryota; kingdom Metazoa; phylum Chordata; class Amphibia; order Anura; family Microhylidae; genus Gastrophryne; species Gastrophryne carolinensis. The sequence goes on along the minus strand of CM051241.1, from coordinate 129,606,874 downwards.
TGGCCAGTTCATGTTCATCCCCGGTCCATGGGTGTTCCTCCACCATTTAAGATCTTGTTGGTCATCAGCTGCCTGAATACCCTGGTACAGATCAGTGTACAAAGCATGGAAGCTGCAATAGGAGAAAAACAACATAAACCCGAAAGACGAACAATACAAATGCTGAGCAAACATCAGATGATGAAATATGTGATCGGACAAGTGAACTTTATGCTGTAAATTTTAATGTTAAATTACACCTGAAATGTTATAGTAAGTGTCCAGGAAGTGCACTAAGCTGTTTGTATTTTGCCATGCCAAAGTGCCTTTATTATTTCTACAGAAATACCATCATCCACATACAACCTGCTCCATTTCCCTAAAGTGCATATGTGCTTTTCAGGACTCTGCACAAGGGAGTATTTAGATGGAGAACCTAGTAAATAAACCAGGTAGACTGTCAAGATGATCAAGCACTGGTTCCCTTCCCTGGCTGTCAATTTAAAAGTAGGCAACTTAACTCGGTGTTCCTTAGCCTCTCCTCAAGTCCCCCTAACAGGCCAGGTTTTGCAGTTCTCCAGCCAGATACACAAGTCATGTGCTTTAGCAGCCCTGCCTTTGTGGATACACACAAAACATGGCCTGCTGGGGATACTTAAGGACAGAGATGAGAAACTTTGCCTTAGTTACACTAAAGGCAAGCCCGATTGTTGTCCCATTGTCTAAGGCTTGTACTGTCCCAAACTCCAATCCGTTTTCAAAAAGACACTGCAGAGAAAAAAAAAAATAAGGGGAAAAAGTGGGTGTGACAACAACGTTGGGATGTAAGCACACTGTGGGCTTTACATATATCAAAGTAAAAAAAATACAATTCTGTGATTACTCACTTGTAGAATTGGTATTATGAGTATACAGTACGTCCTCCTCCAGATAGATTACTTACACTTGGGTATTACTCCGCCAGATGGCGCTGGACTGCAGAGAAATCGAAAACAGGCTCCTCCCGGCCCCTCAAATACCCAGGGACTTCCCACAATCCCCAGCATTGAAAAGCAGTTAACAAGAAGCCGGGAGAATTAAAACAACCCAAACTGGTAACTACAACAATGATAACAATCACCATACAGGGGATCCAAGATAAAGCAAAACCAAGGGTGGGGTGGAGCAGGACGTACTGTATACTCATAATACCAATTCTACAGGTGAGTAATCACAGAATTGTATTATTCTTAGTATACAGTACGTCCTGCTCCAGATAGATTACTTACACTTGGGACATCCAATAGCAGTGTCCATAAAGTAGGGTGGGATCCCCAAAGTTAACAGCAGACAGTTTAAACCACTGCCACCTGCAGAACCTTGCAGCCAAAAGCAGCATCAGCTGAGGCCCTAACATCAACCTTGTAAAACTTTGAAAAGGTATGAACAGAAGACCAAGTAGCGGCCTTGCAAACGTGTTCAACAGAAGCCTGGTGCTGAAAAGCCCAAGAGGCACCAATAGCACGAGTAGAATGAGCAGTAAGGCGGAAGGGAGGATTCTTCCCCTTAGCAGAGTAGGCCTGAATCACAGCCTGACGGATCCATTTGCTGATAGTAGACTTGGCAGGAGCCAAACCCTTCCTAGGACCAGAAGGGACCACAAAAAGAGCATCAGTTTTTCTGAAAGGTGTAGTAGCCACCAGATAGTACTTCAGACACCTAACCACATCCAAAGAATGCAAGAGCCTCTCCTTAGCATTACTAGGATTAGGGTACAAAGATGGAAGAACAATGTCCTGATTCAAATGAAAGGCAGACACAAACTTAGGCAGAAAGTCTGGCTTGAAGCGGAACACCACCTTGTCCTGGTGTCTCTCAAAGTAGGGGGGCTGGATGGGGAGCGCCGCCAACTCAGACACACGTCTAACAGAGGCCACCAAAAAGACAACTTTGAGAGTAAGAATGGCCAGGGCAGCATCCTGCACAGGTTCAAAGGGAGCACCCTGCAAGGCTGACAAAACCAAGTTCAAATCCCAAACAGGCAACATAGGCTTACGTGGGGGACGCACATGAGTAACCCCCTGGAAAAAAGTCCTGATCAGAGAATTCTGAGCAAAGGACTTCTGGAAGAAAATAGCCAGGCAGAAACCTGACCCTTCAGAGTACTGAGTTGGAGCCCCATCTCCAACCCATGCGGCAGGAACTCCAGAATCCTGGGAATAGAAAACACAGGACAGGGAAGAGACTTAGACTCACACCAGTCAATGTAAACACGCCAAACCCTCTAATAAATGGAAGAAGAAGACTTCTTCCTAGCCTTTATCATGGTATCAACAACCGAGGTAGACAGCCCCTTCTCCATCAAGATGGAGGTTTCAGGCCGTCAAAGCCAGAGTTTGTAAATTGGGATGGCTTAAGGGACCCTGAGTGAGCAGGTCTGGCACCCTGGGCAGAACGTACTGATCTACTGGATTGGACTGGAGAATTGCTGGCACCCCTTCCAGAGCAATCTTGCGCAGAACCCTGCCCAACAGGGGGAATGGAGGAAAGACATACAGGAGCTGAAAGTCCTGCCATGACATTGCTAGGGTATCCGAGGCCAAGGCCAGAGGATCCAGGGACAGGGAGACCAAGGCCGGTAGCTTGTGATTGTGACGGGATGCAAACAGATCCACATCTGGTTGGCCCCAACAGTGACATAGAGATTGGAACACCCTGTTGCAGAGGGACCATTCTCACTGGCGAGAGGCCCCCCTGCTCAGAGAGTCTGCTAGCAGATTTTCCAACTGAGCATAAGGGACCCCCTCGAAGCACGCCACCATCAGGCCCACCAGCTGCATTCCCTGCCTGATGGAGGGATGACGACAAGATAGCAGGAACAGGACCTGCGCAATTAGACTGTCCACCTTCTGCTGAGTAAGAAAAATCCTTGTCTGAACTGTATCCAGATTCATTCCCAGGAAGGGAGTCACCAAGGAGGGAGACAGAAAAGACTTGGGGTGGTTGATCACCCAGCCAAATGACTCCAGGGTGGACACCACCAGCTGAGTATCCAACTCTGCCTAATGTAGAGACTGGGAAGTGATGAGAATGTCGTCCAGATAGGGCAGCACGCGGATGCCCTGGAATCTGAGCAGAGACATCACTCCTGCCAGCACCTTGGTGAACGCCCTGGGAGCTGAAGCGAGACCAAAAGGCAATGCCACAAATTGGTAGTGTTGATCCTCCAGAGCAAACCTGAGGAACCTTTGATGACCTGGAAATACAGGAATATGAAGGTAAGCATCTTTGATGTCCACAGACGTCATGAAATCCCCTGGGCGCAGGGAACTGATGGCAGAGCGCAGAGTTTCCATGAGAAAGCACCTGCACCTGACAAATTTGTTGAGGATCTTCAAGTACAGGATGGGCCTGACTGACCCATCTTTTTTGGGCACTGTGAAGAGGTTGGAATAGAAGCCCTTCCCCCTTTCTCTTAAAGGGACCTTGCAGATGACCCCCAGCTCCAGAAGGCTTTGCACCGCCTGTACTAGATCCTGAGCTGACACAGGGTCCTGAGGAATCCGGGATCTGATGACCCTTGGGGGGGGGGGGGCCAGACAGCAAACTATCTTGTAACCGGAGGACACTACCTCCTGAATCTACCGGTCTGAGACATGAAGCCTCCAGAAGTGAGCAAAGTGCTGAAGCCGTCCCCCCACCCGGTTGGGTGAGGGCGCCCCATCATGCCTGAGGGGGCTTGGGAGAGGACTTAAGCTTAGAGCCCCAGGAGGAGCCAGGACGTCCACGTTTGGGTGAGGGCGCCCCATCATGCCTGAGGGGGCTTGGGAGAGGACTTAAGCTTAGAGCCCCAGGAGGAGCCAGGACGTCCACGTCCTCTGCCCCTACCCTAGAAATCTCCTCGGGCCCCAGTAAAGGAAACCCTCCTCCCTTGTCTAGCACCACGGTAGGGGGAGGAAAAGGAGCCCTGACCCCGAAAGGGCCGAGACTGCCGCCTGCGCTGGGGTAACCTGCCTCCCTTAGCAAACAGGTCCAGGCGGTCCCCAAACAGGAGTAGTCCTTTGAAGGGAAAACCAGTGAGGGCTTTCTTGGCAGCATTGTCAGCAGCCCGCTGGCGCAGCTAAACCGAGCGGCGTATAGCCACCACAAGGGCAGAGGTTCTGCCACACATTCTAATGGTGTCATCCAAGGCAGAGAGGACATAGGTCACAAAAACATCACAACTAGAGAGTGCATTAAACTCCTCCCTAGACACATCAGGGGCACCATCAAGGATACTTCTGAGCAGGGTCCTAATAGCCACAGCCGTAATGGCAGAGGCACAGAACGGGTGCAGCGCCGTCCCCACACATGCAAAGGCATGGGACGCCAGCTGATCAATGCGCTGGTCCTCAGCATCCCGCAGGGTAGTAGAGTCAGGGGAGTGCATGACAGAGGTGTTAGATAACCCTAGGACCGGGGCATCCACCTCAGGAGGGGATGACCAACACTTCACCACACTTCACCACATCAGCTGGAAAGGGATACTTCCTATCCCAACTCTTAGGTACACCGGGAAGCCTGCTGGGATGTTCCCATTCCTTGAGCACAAGGTTATTAAAATGGGCTTGTTCAGGAAATTCCAAGCGCGACTAAGCAGTATGAAAAAGTTCCCCCTGTTGCCTGGGGGCCGCAACAGGGGGAGAAATAGACAGAACCTCAAAAATTTGAGCCAACAACCTATCAGTATCATCTGGGGCCCAGGGGTCAGAGCCAGAATCGTCATGACCCCTGGGCCTCTCATCAGATGACTCAGAGTCAGAGAACAACTCCCCTTCTTCCAAAGGGGTATAGGCAGACAGTTCCAAAAACTCATCAGCTTCCATAGGGAAAAGAGTGACATCAGGCGTTAAGTGCCGCTTTTTTGCAGAGGCCTTACGCGCCAAAGTATTATTATTATTGTTTATTTATATAGCGCCATCAACTTCCGTAGCGCTTTACAAGGTAAAGCCAAGGTATTAGCAATTAACTTCTCAACACTAGCCAGTCTAGAAGAAACATCAGGCTGAGAATCCCCACTTGTATGCAACTCAGTGGGAGTGAGATTTAAGCTTGGGGGAGTAGGTGAAGTAAAACGAATCACAGGCCCAGCACTGGAAGGCCAGATTGCAGCGCAAGCACCTGCTCGGCACAAGGTACACAGACCCACACATTGTCAGCGCTAATAGGGGACACCCCACAAGCTACACACAGCCGGGCTTGTCCCGAAGGAACTACGAGCACATTATTCTGAGACGCCTCCATATGGTGATTAAAGCGGCACAATAGGCCGATAGGGATTGACGCTATAAAAGCAACCCGGGATGTCCCAATAACCCGCTAGGGAAGTGGGAGTAATAAACACTAGGCCTCCCAAGTTAACCAACTAAATAGAGGGAGTTGGGCCGGGAGAAGCCAAGAGGGTTCGGCCCGTCTCAAAGACATAAGCAAAGGGGGGCCGTAAGCATACAATAAATAGCAGCGGTAATAAAGCCGCCCGCGAGGGCACTCACGGACCGTGGTAGTTGAAGCCCGTCACGCAGCAGCCGGAAAAAATGGCGTCGGGTATACCTCGAGGGGCGGGCCGCAGGTACAGTGACTCGAAACGCGCCAAAAGCGGGCCTCGCCCCCCCCCCCGAAGAGCGCAAAGCCATACACGTGACAAGCAGCCAATGACGGCGCACCAGAGCCTGAGGTAACGCCGCGGAACACAGACACCGCGGCGGCGGCGACAGTTTTAAAACACAATAGTTGCTAACAAGTCAGCGCGGCGACTGGCGCTAAGCATAATAAAAAATGTAGCAAAGCACAAGGCCAATACACATATACACAACCCCCCTCCCCGAGGGCTACAAGGAGAGTGAGGGATGTCAGCGGCCACTTAATATAGGGCCCACCAATAGATAGGGGCAAGGGGCAATAGGGCGGGAGGGGCATCCCATAGAGGCTCACCATATGCCTATACCGCCTACCCTTTGGTGGGGGATTGCGGTGGAGCAGCGCTCCCAAGCACCGACAGCGGTGCTGCCTACCATCACCCGACCAGCGCAGCCAAGGCTGGGAGGCACTTAAATAATGGAACGGGTGGGAATAGTCCTACAGGGCCGCAGGCTAATAGCCCCGCTCACCTGCGAGAAGAGAGCCATCTTCTTGTCCTTCGCAGTCCAGACTGCAGAGAAGATCTGGGGATTGTGGGAGGTCCCTGGGTATTTGAGGGGCCGGGAGGAGCCTGTTTTCGGTGTCTCTGCAGTCCCTGGGTATTTGAGGGGCCGGGAGGAGCCTGTTTTCGGTGTCTCTGCAGTCCAGCACCATCTGGCGGAGTAATACCCAAGTGTAAGTAATCTATCTGGAGCAGGACATACTGTATACTAAGAATATAAGTGCATTGCTGTGCCTTTAGTTATTACCGTCAGTGCATAGTGTGACTCTAAAAAGAGAATGAGAGATGCTGCAGGCTAAGAGTGTCTTCAGTCTGCCAGCACATAGTGTGACCAGAGAGGAGGGAGGGGTTTCATAGCTGTAGAGAGAGGCAGATCCGGATGTCTGGGAAGGACCAGGTCAGCGGGGTGGAGACAAAGCTGAATGAGGAAGTGATTTCCTCACTAGGTAGGTCGACATAGCAGGAAGGAGAGCGCTGGAGGGTAAGGTAAGTTACTGATATTTAATTTTTAACTTTTAGCTTGCCAGTTACTTTAACGCACTCACTGCACACCCACCGGATTCTACTTCAGTTGCTGGTGGTGGTGCTAAAAGAGAGGAGTGTATTGCTGAGGGCACTTTAACCCTTTCAGTGCCAGCCTACCTAGAGACATTGTCACCTTCTGTTGCCAGACCATTTTCACCATTTTGCATTTTTACATTTTATAGAATTTTTTACTCATTACTCCCAATTTCAACGGTACCACATATGTGCAGGTAGACACCTAGCCACATCAAGGCTTAAGCCGCCGCATAGGGCAGAAAACACATCAGGTACAAGAAATAAATAACGTCCATTCCCCACTTTTACCTTTCCTTGCTGGAGAGATCAAGATGCTTATGAAAGTCCAACAGCATCTCTTTAAAGAAACGCAAGCGCTTCTGTTCAGCCTCTTGGCAGCTCTCAAACTGTTGCTCCATGTCCTCCATATAGCGAGGGTTGTATCGGTTCAGCTCATCCAGAGCCTTCTCGTATGTAGCCTTGTCCTGAAAAAACATTTTAGATTGATTACCAGAGGAGCAGCCACAGAACGTTTGTTGGAAATTCACGGAAGGACTGCTTCCCTTTACAGCAGTTGGTCTCTAACCTTTTCTGCCTCCTGGGTGCACCTCTCAACACGATCCTGAAGTTTGCGGAGCTGCTCCTGTGACACAGAGGCATCAGCTTTTGAATGATCCTCCCTCACTTGTGCCGACTTCTCATCCTTCCGAGCTGCATGGTACTTCTTTTTGGCAGTCTGCACCTGAAAAAAAAAATAATAATAATAATAATAAATGAAACAATGGAAAGGGTGTTGGGGGAGGTGATCCCAGGGGGTCCTGCCTTCTTCCTGCTCCACCACTCAGAGATACCCGCCAAGAGATACTGGAAATCAATCATGGGTCAACTAATTAATGGAGCAAGGACATATATTCCTGTGCAATGGAAGAAATCGGATCCGCCCAGTGTTTTGCTCTGGCTCAACAAGGTCTCAGAGATGGAGAGATTCGAGGGCATTATCGCTGAGCGCAACGAGATGTCAGAGGCGCATTGTCTCAGATGGGCGGGGTCGGTAGCATTTGTATACTCATCAGACTATAAGGCGTTAGTTGAAGGAAATCAGTAGGGGTGTTAACAATGGGCCTTGATATGTCTCGTTCTCGCTTTCTTCTTTCTTCTTTGCTTTACTTCTTTTCCATGTGATGCTTCTTTGTCTCATACTAGGGGCCCTGGGGGAGTGAGGGCAGGCCTCGGGCTCTCATGGGTGGGCGTTGTGACGAGGAGGGGGTGGGCCCCCGCGGGCTATCATTTATTGTTGTCTATATCTACATTTACTGAATGTATGTCATTATTTTTTGAACATGCAATAAATAAAGAATAATAATAAATATTCTAATCGGTGGTCAGGTAAAAACTATGTAGGGCATCCAATGAAGCAAGTGACTGCCTATATTGGCTTTTGGAATTTACAATTGTTGCCAGCGCTATCCTGGATAAGTCCAGGGATACTGGATTGAAAGCCAGTTCAAAGGCAGCTTTTGTGAAATATATAGCCAAGGCTTGTGTACTTTTCACTTATTTAGGCATTACCAGTGCCCCATCCTGTGTGCTCAGCAGCACCTATAGTGGGAACACAAAAAAAAAATCTTTGGTCACTTTGGTTTCCTGAGGTTCTCTTAAATATAGATTGTTAATGAGGTGTGCGTTTTCCCAAGAAGCTTCAGTTTTCCCCCTATAAACCATAAACGGTTAACCGGTATTTGGCCATATAGCCCCCCCCCTTCAAATGACTAGGAGTTCACATCTTGCAGGATTGGACATAGTCTTACCACATCAGTACCAGTAAAGAAGGCCAGTCAGTACCTCTTTAACCTAAGCTGCTTAAAGTGGACCAAAACCTGGTATTTTCACTATCCCAGGTTTCGGTCAGCCCCCCTTGGGAAATCCCACTGTTCGGCAAGTAAACTTACCTCTCCTCGGTCCAATCGCGCATACGCAGCCTCTCTTCAATCAGTGCGCCCGGAGAAGCTGAAAAAAAGGCCAACACCACACATTGGTGGCACAAGGCATCACTTGCACCCTTCGGCTGTGTGCGAGCACGCAAAGCTATTCAATTGTGATGGGTGTGGCTGTGCGTAGCCAAAAGATGATACATGTGCCTTGGGCGCAGACAGTTAAAAATTCCAGCCTAATGGCGAGCTTTTACACAACGGAGAATCCCAATTCAGAATGCCCTGGGGAGAGGGAATCAGCAGGCCCTGGAGTCTCATATTCCAAGGGCAGTTTTGGCCTGCTTTAAAAAGATATCAACCTGCCCCCCGAGGGCGCTGAAGAACATTTTATGTATCATTGAGGGCATCCTAACGTGGAGTCTCAAAGCCTCGCTTAGGTCTAGATCACGATGGGATATGCTGGCTCTTCATAGGGTGATGCCTACACCAGAACACATTACTGGAATACCACTCCATGACTTGCAATAACTATAAGACACCCAAAGCCAGAAAATAGTCAACCCCAATTACCCAAACCTATTCTCCCTGCTCTTTGAGGTACAACACAGAGAGGAAGAGCTTCTTCCCGGAAGCCATCCGGATCCTTAGTCAAGACCATCAAGCTATAGACATACAGATAATCCGATCTATCAATTTACTTTACAAGGTGGGCAGTTATATAAAGTACTTCACTGTATGTTGATGTATGTAACTAATAAACCACAATTTTATTTGACTTGCTTAGAATCCATGTGTGGCAGCTCCATTATTGTGAGCTATTCTGATGGAGGACGACATTTTTAAGCTTCTACATACTAAAATAAAAAAATAACTTTTTCACCCTGAAAAATCATGTCCATTTTTGTCCCAGACTAATTTCAACACAGGAAAAGGATGAGGCGTCCTGATTTTCCGCAACTTTTAAATATTTAACAAACTGGAATTTGAAAAAGGAAGTCATTACACACATTTTGTTATTTATAAATCAGTTATGTGCCAAGTGTGCATTTATGTTGGGTGGGGGGGGGGGGGTCAAGTGTGACAACACAACATGTCTTCATAGTGTGTCTTAAGATGGTTATCCAAGGGTGAGGTTATAGTTTTAAAGCTGCACTATGCTCAAGTCAGCCAACTTCCTTATTTATTACATGGCTGCCGGTGACCAATTGGGATTGCAGAGTAGGCCTGCACATTAAACTTGAATGGTTGCTTGTGGTCACATTATTGAATATCATTTGCTGCCAAATATGTGAATAAGGATAAAATACATAAATTTTATTTTACATTAAAGGAGGCCTTTAACTGACCGTGCAGGTGCATGCTTGTAGCTGTGGGAGATAGATGTGTAGTCCGCTGCTCCGCACACTTCCCGCTCGCTAGCAGGTTTTAGTGATCCCAGGACTCAGCCCAGCAGCCGATGGGGAGCATATTTTTTTAAACCGGGATCTTCGCCACAGATGCCAGGCTCCCCACCAAAGCAGTGGAGACGCAGAAAAAAGTGAGGGGCCGGAGATGCGATTGGGTGGCCCAAGATGGGAGCGGTCTCAGCTAGAGCAGCGAGGCACAGCAAGGTACTGGAGGTCTTACTGGAACTACGGAAAAGGTGGTGGAGTTCTTAACATTTTATAAGAAATTATATAACCAACCTCCAATCTTTCATGCATCTATTGGCATCTAATTACCAAATCTGCAAAACCACCACAGGGATCTATTGGATTCAGAGGTTACCGTTTCAGAAATCAAATCCACCATCAAGGACTTACAGCGGAAAGGCCCCTGGCCCCGATGGCCTCACCAGCCTTTATTATAAAAAGTTTGGCGAGGGTCTGGTACCTCAGCTTCATTAGTTATTTAATGTGATAAGAGTAGGTCAACTTTTAGGCCCTGATCAGAATTCTGCTTTGATTACTATTTTGCCTAAAACAGGTAAGAATAGTTATAATTATTGCTCTATATTGCTTATTAATTTAGACATGAAGATGATGACTAAAATCTTAGCCAATAGATTGAACACATTTTTGGAAAACTATATTCATTTAGATCAAGTGGGGTTCACGGTAGACAGGCCCCTGACCAGATAAGGTGGGTTATCGATCTGATTTCTGCTGCAGGATGTCAGGATGGGGTGGAGGGGGCATCAAAAGTTGCATGTTGCTTTCTTTGGATCTTCATAAGGCATTTGATGCCTTGTCCTGGGAAATGTTTTACGTATTAGATAAACATGAATTTGGTCTAGTGTTTCAACAAATTCTCAGAGCTTTATAGCTTGCCGGCAGGGAAAAGTATGTGTGGGAGGTTTTCCCCATCTATAGAGGAACTAGACAGGGCTGCCCTTTGTCCCCACCCCATTTGCCCTGTTAAATAGCCTTTGGCCCTATCGGTTCAGTCAAATCCGGATATCAAGGGTATTAAGAGTGGAGACACCAAGCATGTCTGTGCTCTGTTCGGACAATCTATTAGCCTTGATTTCTGAACCTGTAACCACTTTGCCCAACATATTTTACACTGTCCAGTGTAATTTCTGTGCTACAGCTGATTGATGATAAATCTGAAGCATTTAAAATAAACTTGGAGGGCTTGGTAGTCAATCCATTACAGCACATTATTTTACATTTAAGCTCTTGCCTGAAATACCTGGGAATTAATTTGACTGCTTCTTGTACAGCACTCAACAAAGCCAATTTTAAGCTTCTATTTAACTTATCTTGGCTGGGGAGGACTCAAGCAGCCAAAAAAGCAATTCTGTGAGTACTCACCTGTAGAATTGTTTTTGTTCTTGCATGGCACAGCCTGCTTCGGTATTCATAACAGTTGGGTTATTCCGCGACAAGGTGGCGCAGTGGTACTGCAGAAAGCTGTGGCATCTCCCGGCCCCCTATAAAAAGGGGGATCAACCATAGAGTTCCCAGCGTAGGCAAGCAGTGAGATAAGAAGGTAAAAAAAAAAACAATTAACTTGGAACAATTACCATAAGAGGCAACCAAGAATAGCGATAACAAGGGTGGGTCGAAGTAGGCCGTGCCATGCAAGAACAAAAACAATTCTACAGGTGAGTACTCACAGAATTGCTTTTTTCTTTATTGCATGGCACGGCCTGCTTCGGTATTCATAACAGTTGGGACATCCAAAAGCAGTGTCCAAAAGTAGGGTGGGATCTCCAATGAGTAACAGCCGGCAGTTCAAGTCACTACTGCCTGAAGCACCTTGCGGCCAAAAGCAGCATCCGCTGAAGCCTTAACATCAACCTTATAAAACTTGGAAAAAGTATAAACAGAAGACCAAGTAGCGGCCTTGCAAACTTGTTCAACAGAAGCTTGGTGCTGAAAAGCCCAAGAGGCACCAATAGCATGAGTGGAATGAGCAGTAGTTCTAAAGGGAGGTTCCTTCCCCTTAGCAGAATAGGCTTGAACCACCGCCTGACAGATCCACTTGCTGATAGTAGATTTAGCCGGAGGCAAACCCTTCCTAGGTCCAGAAGTGAGAACAAAAAGAGCATCAGATTTCCTGAAAGGCTCAGTAGCGACCAAATAAAACTTCAGAGCCCTGACCATATCCAGAGAATGCAGTGTCCGCTCCTCGGAAATTAGCAGGATTAGGACACAATGAAGGCAAGACAATGTCTGATTGAGATGAAAAGCAGACACCACCTTAGGCAAGAAATCCGGCTTAAGCCGAAACACCACCTTATCCCGATGCTGCTCAAAATAAGGAGGTTTGATGGAAAGCGCCGCCAGCTCAGAAACTCGCCTTACAGAAGTGATAGCCACCAAAAAGGCTACCTTAAGAGTCAGAATGGGCAAAGCAGCCTCACGGATAGGCTCAAAGGGAGGACCCTGCAGAGCAGACAACACCAGATTCAAGTCCGAGACTGGTAGCATAGGCTTACGAGGTGGACGCACATGAGTAACACCCTGGAAAAAAGTTTTAACCTAACGATGGGTGGCAAAGGATCTTTGGAAAAAAATTGCCAGAGCTGAAACATGGCACTTGAGGGTACTCAGTTGAAGGCCAGAATCCAAACCATGTTGCAAAAATTCCAGAATCCTGGGGATGGAAAAAACCCGACAGGAAGAGACTTGGGACTCACACCAGGCAATGTAAGCATGCCAGACCCTGTAATAGACGAGGACTTCCTCCTAGCCCGAACCATGGTATCCACAACAGAGGCAGGCAACCCCTTCTCTGTCAAGATGTAGGTTTCAGCAGCCAAGCCGTTAAAGCCAGCGTTTGTAAATTGGGATGGCGTAGCCGTCCCCGAGTGAGAAAATCTGGATCCCTGGGCAAGACGTACTGGTCTACTGCCAACTGCACGACATCTGCAAACCACACCCTTCTTGGCCAACAGGGGGCCACCAGGATGGCTGACACCCCCTCCTGAGCAATCTTGTGCATGACCCTGCCCAGTAGAGGGAACGGAGGGAACACATAGGGAAGTCGAAAATCCGTCCAAGGCACTACCAGTGCATCCGTGGCGAAGGCCAGAGGATCCTGTGACAGAGACAGACCTGGAAAGTTTGTGATTGTGACGGGACGCAAACAGGTCCACATCCAGCTGACCCCAGCGGTGACACAGGCAGAGAAACACCTGGTAGTTGAGGGACCATTCCCCCAGACGAGACGTCCCCCTTCTCAGGGAGTCCACCACCTGGTTCTCCACCCCCGGAATGTATACCGCTGAGATGCAGGAGACATTCTGTTCCGCCCAAGACAGTATCAGAGACACTTCCTTGAAGGCTCGCTTGCTCCGAGTCCCTCCCTGATGGTTGATGTAGGCAACCGCCATCTGGTTGTCTGAACGGATCTGAACAGCCCGACCCCGAAGGTGTGTGGTCAGGTGGGACAGAACCAACCTGATCGCCCTCAGTTCCAGGACACTGATGGGAGCATGGGCCTCCTGGGGGCCCCAATGACCCTGGAACTGTAGGGACTTCCAAAAACCTCCCCAGTCCGTCAGACTGGCATCCGTGTTGACCGTCTCCCAGCACGGGGGCAGGAAGGTCCTGCCCACCAGAAGATTCCTTGAGTCCAGCCACCACAAAAGGGACTGCCTGGCCAGGGGAGACGGAGCAAATTCCTGATCCAGGGACACAGGGTCCCGATCCCAAACCGACATGAGGTGCAACTGAGGTCGTCTCATGTGAAACTGAGCAAAGGGGACCGCCTCGAAGCAGGACACCATCAGGCCCACCAACTGCATCCCCAGACGAACTGAGGGATGAGGACACAAGAGCAGAGCCCGTGCCTGCTTCTGAAGGCCCTCCACCTTCTGCTGAGGAAGGAACACCTTGACCTGAGAGGTATCCAGTGTCATGCCCAGAAAGGACCTCACCAAGGACGGGGACAGTGAAGACTTGGGAAAATTGATCACCCAGCCAAAGGGCTCCAGAGTGGAGATCACCACCTGGGTGTCCAGTTTGGCCTGATGAAAGGACTAAGCCACAATTGGTGGACACCCGAGGCGCTGAGGTGATACCGAATGGTAAGGCCACAAACTGGTAATGCTGATCCTCCAGCACGAACCTCTGAAATCTCTGATGACCTGGGAAGATAGGTACATGAAGATAAGCATCCTTGATGTCCACGGTGGTCATGAAGTCACCCGGGCGAAGGGTACTGACAGCAGAGCGTAGCGTCTCCATGCGAAAATGTTTGAATCTGACAAACTGGTTGAGGCCCTTCAAGTCCAGGATGGGCCCCAGAGAGCCGTCCTTTTTGGGGACCGTGAAGAGATTGGAATAGTACCCCTGAATCTGTTCTTGATGGGGCACCGGACAAATGAACCCTGACTCCAGCGGGTTTGAACCGCTGCAAGTAACCCTTGAGCCGACAGGGGGTTTAAAGACATCCGGGATCTGATGAATCTTGGGGGTGGCCAGGCTGCAAACTCTATCTTGTAACCGGAGAACACCACCTCCTGAATCCACTGGTCTGAAACGTGGAGCCTCCAGAAGTGAGCAAAGAGCCGAAGCCGTCCCCTCACCCGGATGGGTAAGGGCGTCCCCTCATGCCTGGGGGGCCTTGGGAGGAGGTTTGGGCTTGGAACCCCAGGAGAGACCGGGACGTCCACGGGATCTGCCACGTCCCCAAGAATCTCTGCGGCTACCGGAGAAGAGGGAGCCACGACCTCCTCTGGAAGAACGAAAGGAGGGAAGGGAGACGGTGAGGCAGCCTGCCATCCTTGGCCAAAACATCAAGACGCTCACCAAAGAGCCGCAGCCCCGCAAAGGGGAGCCCAGTGAGAGCCTTCTTAGCAGCAGCATCAGCTGCCCACTGACGTGACCAAACAGAGCGGCACATAGCCACCAAAAGTGCAGAGGTCCTACCGTCCAGCCTCACAGCATCATCCATGGCTGTACGGATGAATACAACAAAATCAGAGCAAAGCAAGAGGGCCCTATAATCCTCCCTCCTCCTACCAGCCATAGCGCCATCACATAGATGCTTGAGCAGTTTCTTAAGGGCAATAGCAGTAATGGCAGCAGCACAGGCTGGGCGCAGTCCAGCCCCCACACAAGTAAAAGCATGGCAGGCCAGCTGATCCATGCGCCGATCCTCGCTGTCCTTCAGAGTGGTAGTGTCAGGAGAAGGCATGACTGAAGTATTAGACAGGCCTAGCACGGGAGCGTCCACCTCAGAGGGACAGGACCAACGCTTTACTATATCAGCAGGAAAAGGATACCTCTTATCCAATCCCTTGGGCACAGCGGCCATTCTATTAGGACGTTCCCACTCCCTAAGCACCATAGAAGTAAAATGGCCCTGCTCAGGGAACTCCAGACGCTGTTTACCAGGACGAAAAAGCTTACCCTGCTTTCTCTTAGCCACCTCAGGGGGAGCAATGTGCAAGATTTCAAAAATTTGTGACAGCAGATTGTCAGTGTCCTCAGGGTACCATGATTCCTCCCCGGACGCAGACCCAGGGTCACTAATGCAACCCTCCTGCTGGTCCCCAGAGGAGTCAGAGTCCTGGAACAGTTCCCCTTCCTCTAGGGAATAAAGTCCCCCAGTGGCATCAAACTCCTCATACTCCTCAGTGGAGCGTGAGGGTGTGGACGTCAGGTGCCGCTTCTTGCCAGAAGCCTTCCTAGGAATAGGCCCGGCAAGCTGCTTCTCAATGTTGGCCACACAAAGTGCAAGATCAGACTGTGACCCCCTGCTATCATCCCCCTCACTGGGAGCTAATTGCAGAAGTGGGGGGTAGGTGATGCCGAAGGGGGCACAGAACTGGGAAGCGATGCAGGCAAACCAAGCTGGAGCGCACAGCACGCACACACAAAACACTTTGAGTGCACGGCACGCACACCGTGACATCATTGCTGATAGGGGATACCCCGCACATGGAACACAGCTGGGATTGCCCCGAAAGACCCCGAGCATGCTATCCCCAGAAGCCTCCATATGGTGATTAACACATGCGCAATAGGCCTGCGCTGGGTAAAGGCTAATACAAAAGCCACCCGGGATGCCCTCCCACGGGATGCCCCCAGATAAGCAAAAATAGGTAGGGGGATGAGGGGGAGGAAGGAGTAGAGGTGGGAGAAACCACAACCCACTGGCATCCCGCTTGAAAGACATAAGTAAAAACGACACATGAGCATCCCGCAGCACATGCCCAACAAGACCAATAAGAAAAAATCCCCCAAGGGGGACTCATGGACCAAGGACACCGCAGGGTCACCAAGGCACAGACCGCAAGATGAATCGACACACCGGAGGAAACAGCGCTGCAGCCCGGAAGGGAGAAATCCAGACGCACAGCTAATCCAAAATGGCGCCGGCAGAGGTACCTCAAGGTGCGGACCGCGGGGGGACGACGCAATACGAGTCATCCCCCGTCCCCACCCCCCTGAAGAGCGCGAAAACAGCACCCACGTGACCCCGCTGGCGCCATGACAAAGCAAAAACACCACAGGTTATAGCGCCCTCAGCCGCGGAGCGCAGTACAAAGCGGCGGGCAGAAAAACACCAAAAAACACACTGTAAACGCCAAAAACACTGCAACAAACACCACTCGCCTCTACCACCCCCCCCCCCCCCCACAAAGTCAGAGAGGGGGAGGGGGAAGAGAGAGAGACGAGAAGCCAGCGGCGAGTATCCAGTATTTCTGACCCCAAAACACTCACCCCCTCAGAAGCCAGGACAGGAACTCCGCATCCCTAGTAGGCTCACCATTAAGTTTATGGCCGGCTACCCTTTGTGGAACAGGGTCTGCGGCTTGGAGCAGCGCACCTGATCTGTCAGCCAAGGCTGGGAGGCAGTAAGGGTCCAGAATAGACAGGGTGCAAATAGACTTGCAGGGCCGCAGGCTTGGTTGCCTCGCTCACCTGCGCAAGAGAGAGCCATCTTCTATCTTCGCAGTTTCACTGCAGAGGAAACACTGGGAACTCTATGGTTAATCCCGTTTTTATAGGGGGCCGGGGGGCCTGTATTTGGGGAACTAAGTGTAAAAGAATTAATAGGAAAACCAGGTTTACTCCAGGGGAGGCCTGGAAGTTCCAGATTTAGAGAATTATTATGTAGTAGCTCAAACCTTGCAGCTGGCCAATGTTCATTTAGAAGTTAATGTACCGTGGTGGGTGATCACTGAGAAGTCGGACAATTTATAGCTCCCAGTAAAAGGGAGGCCGAGTATACTATGTCATTCTTTATCTAATCCTTATGAATTGTGGGACAGAATCTGTAAAAAAGGGTGTTTTAACCTCTGTATTTTCCCTGGCTACTCATATATTTGTCAAGCTGGAATTTGCACCAGGAATGGTGGAGAATATGTTTTACTGGTGGAATCCAAAATGTCTTTAGCCGGTAGCAAACTTTGTTGACTCGGAGGAACTATGAAACTCAAATAGTTTTGATCAAATTAGGGAATGCCCCCATTTTTTATTAAAAAAAATACAATTCTGTGATTACTCACCTGTAGAATTGGTATTATACGTATACAGCACCTCCTGTACCAGAAGATATTCCTTACTCTTGGGTTATACATCCAGTAGATGGCGCTGGACTGCAGAGACATAAAAGTGGCTCCTCCCAGCCCCATATATACCAGGGACCTCCCAAAAATTCCCCAGTATTGAAAAGCAGTTAAAATGAGAAAGGGAGAACTATAACCATTATATAAAAATTGAACATAAGAACAAATAACCATATTGAGGTAACTAAAAATAATGATAACAAGGGTGGGGTGGAACAGGACGTGCTGTATACGTATAATACCAATTCTACAGGTGAGTAATCACAGAATTTCATTATTCTAAGTATACAGCACGTCCTGTTCCAGAAGATATTCCTTACTCTTGGGACATCCAATAGCAATGTCCGTAAGGTAGGGTGGGATCCCCAAAAGTGACAGCAGACAGTTTAAACCACTGCCGCCTGCAGAACTTTGCGACCAAAAGCAGCATCAGCTAAGGCCTTAACATCAACCTTGTAGAACGTAGAAAAAGTATGAACAGAAGACCAAGTGGCGGCCTTGCAAAATTGTTCAACAGAAGCTTGGTGCTGAAAAGCCCAAGATGCACCAATAGCACGAGTAGAATGAGCAGTAAGGCGGAAGGGAGGCTCCTTCCCCTTAGCAGAGTAGGGCCTGTATCACAGCCTGACGGATCCACTTGCTGATAGTGGAATTAGCTGGAGCCAGACCCTTCTTAGGTCCAGACGGGAGCACAAAAATACAATTCTGTGATTACTCACCTGTAGAATTGGTATTATGAGTATACAGTACGTCCTGCTCCAGATTAGATTACTTACACTTGGGTATTACTCCGCCAGATGGCGCTGGACTGCAGAGACATCGAAAACAGGCTCCTCCCGGCCCCTCAAATACCCAGGGACCTCCCACAATCCCCAGCATTGAAAAGCAGTTAACGAGAAGCCGGGAGAATTAAAACAAACCAAAACTGGTAACTATAACAATGATAACAATCAACATACAGGGGATCCAAGATAATGCAAAACCAAGGGTGGGGTGGAGCAGGACGTACTGTATACGTATAATACCAATTCTACAGGTGAGTAATCACAGAATTGTATTATTCTTTGTATACAGTACGTCCTGCTCCAGATTAGATTACTTACACTTGGGACATCCAATAGCAGTGTCCAT
This sequence comes from Gastrophryne carolinensis, assembly GCA_027917425.1. NCBI lineage: Eukaryota > Metazoa > Chordata > Amphibia > Anura > Microhylidae > Gastrophryne > Gastrophryne carolinensis. Next base: position 129,588,126 of record CM051241.1, on the reverse strand, counting down.
AAAGTAGGGCAGGATCCCCAAAGGTTACAGCAGACAGGTCATACCACTGCTGCCTGCAGAACCTTACGGCCAAAAGCAGCATCAGCTGAGGCCCTAACATCAACCTTGTAAAACTTTGAAAAGGTATGAACAGAAGACCAAGTAGCGGCCTTGCAAACTTGTTCAACAGAAGCCTGGTGCTGAAAAGCCCAAGAGGCACCAATAGCACGAGTAGAATGAGCAGTAAGGCGGAAGGGAGGATTCTTCCCCTTAGCAGAGTAGGTCTGAATCACAGCCTGACGGATCCATTTGCTGATAGTAGACTTGGCAGGAGCCAAACCCTTCCTAGGACCAGAAGGGACCACAAAAAGAGCATCAGTTTTTCTGAAAGGTGTAGTAGCCACCAGATAGTACTTCAGACACCTAACCACATCCAAAGAATGCAAGAGCCTCTCCTTAGCATTACTAGGATTAGGGCACAATGAAGGAAGAACAATGTCCTGATTCAAATGAAAGGCAGACACTACCTTGTCCTGGTGTCTCTCAAAGTAGGGGGGCTGGATGGAAAGCGCCGCCAACTCAGACACACGCCTAACAGAAGTGATAGCCACCAAAAAGACAACTTTGAGAGTAAGAATGGCCAGGGCAGCATCCTGCACAGGTTCAAAGGGAGCACCCTGCAAGGCTGACAAAACCAAGTTCAAATCCCAAACGGGCAACATAGGCTTACGTGGGGGACGTACATGAGTAACCCCCTGGAAAATAGTCCTGATCAGAGAATGCTGGGCAAAGGACTTCTGGAAGAAAACAGCCAGGGCAGAAACATGACCCTTCAGAGTCCTGAGTTGGAGCCCCATCTCCAACCCATGCTGCAGGAACTCCAGAATCCTGGGAATAGAGAACACACGACAGGGAAGAGACTTAGACTCACACCAGTCAATGTAGGCACGCCAAACCCTGTAGTAAATGGTATCAACAACCGAGGTAGACAGCCCCTTCTCCATCAAGATGGAGGTTTCAGGCCGTCAAAGCCAGAGTTTGTAAATTGGGATGGCGTAAGTGACCCTGAGTGAGCAGGTCTGGCACCCTGGGCAGAACGTACTGATCTACTGCCAGCTGCACCACATCTGTGAACCAAACCTTTCTTGGCCACTTGGGGGCCACCAGAATTGCTGGCACCCCCTCCTGAGCTATCTTGCGCAGAACCCTGCCCAACAGGGGGAATGTAGGAAAGACATACAGGAGCTGTAAATCCTGCCATGATATTGCTAGCGCATCCGTGGCCAAGGACAGAGGATCCTGGGACAGGGAGACAAAGGCCGGGAGCTTGTGATTGTGACGGGACGCAAACAGATCCACATCTGGTTGGCCCCAACGGTGACACACAGATTGGAACACCCTGTTGCAGAGGGACCATTCTCCCAGGCGAGAGGTCCCCCTGCTCAGAGAGTCTGCCTGCATATTCTCCACCCCCGGGATGTACACATCACAACGAGAGAGTGCATTAAACTCCTCACTAGACACATCATCAGGGGCACCATCAAGGATACTTCTGAGCAGGGTCCTAATAGCCACAGCCGTAATGGCAGAGGCAAAGACCGGGCACAGCGCCGTCCCCACACATGCAAAGGCATGGGACGCCAGCTGATCAATGCGCTGGTCCTCAGCATCCTGCAGCGTAGTAGAATCAGGGGAGTGCATGACAGAGGTGTTAGATAACCCTAGGACCGGGGCATCCACTTCAGGAGGGGATGACCAACACTTCACCACATCAGCAGGAAAGGGATACCTCTCATCCCAACTCTTAGGTACACCGGGAAGCCTGCTGGGGCGCTCCCATTCCTTGAGCACAAGGTTATTAAAATGGGCTTGCTCAGGAAATTCCAAACGTGACTTGGCAGTATGAAACAATTCCCCCTGTTGCCTGGGGGCAGCAACCGAGGGAGAAATAAACAAAACCTCAAAAATCTGAGCCAACAACATCAGTATCATCTGGGGCCCAGGGGTCAGAGACAGAATCGTCATGACCCCTGGGCCTCTCATCAGATGACTCCGAGTCAGAGAACAACTCCCCTTCTTCCAAGGGGGTATAGCCAGACAGTTCCAAAAACTCATCAGCTTCCATAGGGAAAAGAGTGACATGAGGCGTTAAGTGCCGCTTTTTTGCAGAGGCCTTACGCGCCCAGGTATTAGCAAGCAACTTCTCAACACTAGCCAGTCTAGAAGACACATCAGGATGAGAATCCCCACTTGTATGCAACTCAATGGGAGTGAGATTTAAGCTCGGGGGAATAGGTGAGGCCATACGAGGCGCAGGCCCAGCCACTGGTAAACCAGGCTGCAGCGCAGGCACCTGCTGGGCACAAGGTACACAGACCCGCACATTGTCAGCGCTAATAGGGGACACCCCACAAGCTACAAACAGCCGGGCTTGTCCCAAGGAACCCCGAGCACATTATCCTGAGATGCCTCCATATGGTGATTATAGCGGCACAATAGGCCGATAGGCATTGACGCTATAAAAGCAACCCGGGATGCCCCAATAACCCGCTAGGGAAGTGGGAGTAATTAAACACTAGGCCTCACAAGTTAAATAACTAAATAGAGGGAGTAGGGCCGGGAGAAGCCAATAGGGTTCGGCCCGTCTGAAAGACATAAGTAAAGGGGAACCATAAGTGACATGTGAATGACAATGGTAAATAAAGCCGCCCGCGAGGGCACTCACGGACCACGGTAGGTAGATGCCAGTCACGTAGCAGCCGGATCCAAGAAAAAATGGCGCCGGGTATACCTCGAGGGGCGGGCCGCAGGGACAGTGAAGCGGAACGCGCCAACCGCGAGCCCCGCCCCCCAGAAGAGCGCGAAGCCGTACAAGTGACAAGCAGCCAATAACGGCGTACCAGCGCCTGAGGTAACGTGCGGAACACAGTGGAAGCGTGCGGCGGCGACAATTTTAAGAAGACAACCAGTGCAACCAAGTAAGCGGCACCATAAGAACATAATACAGTGAAGCAGAAAGGCAAATACACATACACCCCCCCTCCCCCGAGGGCTACAAGGGAGAGCGAGGGAGGACAGCGGCCACTTTACAGGACCCACCGATAGACAGGGGCAATAGGGCGGGAGGGGCATCCCATAGAGGCTCACCATATGCCTATACCGCCTACCCTTTGGTGGGGGATTGCGGTGGAGCAGCGCACCTAAGCACCTGACAGCGGTGCTGCCTACCATCACCCGACCAGCGCAGCCAAGGCTGGGAGGCACATTACTAATGGAACGGGTGGGAATAGTCCTACAGGGCCGAAGGCTAATAGCCCCGCTCACCTGCAAGAAGAGAGAGCCATCTTCTTGTCCTTCGCAGTCCAGACTGCAGAGAAGATCTGGGGATTGTGGGAGATCCCTGGGTATTTGAGGGGCCGGGAGGAGCCCGTTTTCGATGTCTCTGCAGTCCAGCGCCATGGCGGAGTAATACCCAAGTGTAAGTAATCTAATCTGGAGCAGGACGTACTGTATACTAAGAATAAGAGCATCAGTCTTCCTGAAGGGTTCAGTAGCCACCAGATAGAACTTCAGGTTCCTAACCACATCCAACGAGTGTAAAACCCTCTCCTTAGAGTTACTAGGATTAGGACACAGAGAATGCAAAACTATGTCCTGATTGAGATGAAAGGCAGAAACAACCTTAGGCAGAAAATCTGGCTTAAAACGAAACACCACCTTATCCTGGTGTCTCTCAAAATAAGGAGGTTTGATGGAAAGCACCGCCAACTCAGAAACACGCCTAACAGAAGTGATAGCCACCAAAAAGACTACCTTAAGCGTAAAATTGGACAAGGGGGCCCCCTGCAAGGGCTCGAAGGGAGACCCCTGCAGGGCAGATAAGACCAAGTTCAAGTCCCAGACTTGTAACATAGGCTTACGTGGGGGACGCATGTGAGTAACCCCCTGGAAGAAGGTCTTGACCAGGGGATGCTGAGCAAAGGATCTTTGGAAAAAAATGTCCATGGCAGAAACATGACCTTTCAGAGTACTGAGCTGAAGACCCAGATCCAAACCATGTTGCAGAAACTCCAGAATCCTAGGAATAGAAAACACATGACAGGGAAGCCAGTTAGACTCACACCAGTCAATGTAAGTACGCCAAACCCTATAGTAGATAGAAGAAGAGGACCTTTTCCTAGCCCTGATCATGGTATTAACAACCGAGGCAGGCAGCCTCTTTTCCATCAAGATGGAGGTTTCAGCAGCCAGGCCGTCAAAGCCAGCGTTTGTAACTTGGGGTGGCGTAGGTGCCCCTGAGTGAGCAGATCTGGAACCCGGGGCAGGGCGTACTGATCTACTGCCAGCTGCACGATGTCTGCGAACCACACTCTTCTTGGCCAACAGGGGGCCACCAGGATGGCTGGCACCTGTTCCTGAGCTATCTTGCGCAGCACCCTGCCCAGCAGGGGAAACGGGGGAAACACATATAGGAGCTGAAAACTCGTCCAAGACATTGCCAAGGCATCCATGGCCAAGGCCAGAGTATCCCGGGACAGAGAGACAAAGACTGGAAGCTTGTGATTGTGATGGGACACAAACAGATCCACATCCGGCTGACCCCAGCGGTGGCACAGGGAGCGAAACACCCTGCTGCTGAGGGACCATTCTCCCAGACGAGAGGTCCCCCTGCTCAGGGAGTCTGCCTCCAGATTCTCCCCCGGAATGTACACAGCTGAGATGCAGGGAACATTCACCTCCGCCCAGGACAGTATCAGGGACACTTCCTTGAGGGCCCTCTTGCTCCGGGTCCCTCCCTGATGATTGATGTAGGCAACCGCAGTCTGGCTGTCCGAGCGGACCTTAACAGCCCGACTCCGCAGGTGTGGGGTTAAATGGGTGAGAACCAACCTGATCGCCCTCATCTCCAGAATGTTGATAGGGGTATGGGCCTCCTAAGGGCCCCACTGACTCTGGAATTTCAGGGACTTCCAAAAGCCCCCCAACCTGTCAGACTGGCATCCGTGGTGACAGTCTCCCAACAAGGGGCCAGAAAGGTTCTGCCCCCCAAGAGGTTCCTGGAGTCCAGCCACCACGACAGAGACCGCCTAGCCAGAGGGGGCAGGACAAACACCTGATCCAAGGACACGGGGTCCCGATCCCATACTGACAAGAGGTGAAGCTGAAGAGGCCTCATGTGGAACTGAGCATATGGAACCGCCTCGAAGCAGGACACCATCAGGCCCACCAGCTGCATTTTCTGCCTGATGGATAGATGAGGACAAGACAGAAGGAGCTGAGCTTTCTCTTGAAGACTCTCCACCTTCTGCTGAGGAAGAAAGATCTTGACCTGAGATGAATCCAGAATCATGCCCAGAAAGGACTTCACCATGGAAGGAGACAGGGAAGATTTGGGGTGGTTGATCACCCAGCCGAATGACTCCAGAGTGGACACCACCAGCTGGGTATCCAGCTTTGCCTGATGGAAGGACTGAGAAGCGATAAGCATGTCGTCCAAGTAGGAAAGAATGCAAATGCCCTGAGATCTCAGCAGAGCCATCACTCCTGCCAGCACCTTGGTGAATACCCTGGGAGCCGAGGTGAGACCGAAGGGCAAGGCCACAAATTGGTAGTGCTGATCCTCCAGAGCGAACCTGAGGAATCTCTGATGACCTGGAAAGATAGGTACGTGAAGGTAAGCAACCTTGATGTCTACAGAGGTCATGAAGTACCCTGGGCGTAGGAAAGTCACAGCTGAGCATAGAGTCTCCATGCGAAAGTGTCTGAATCTGACAAATTTGTTGAGGCGCTTCATATCCAGGATGGGTCTGATGGACCCATCCTTTTTGGGAACAATGAAAAGATTGGAATAATAGCCTTTGCCCCTTTCCCTCAAGGGCACCGGCAGATTACACCCAGTTCCAGAAGGCCTTGGACAGCCAGGGGCAGTCCCTGAGCTTACAGGGGGTTTTGAGCTAACCGGAATTTGATGAATCTTGGGGGCGGCCAGGCTGCAAACTCTATCTTGTAACCGGAGGACACTACCTCCTGAATCCACCGGTCTGAGACATGACGCCTCCAGACATGAGCCAAGAGCCGAAGCCACCCCCCCACCCGGATGGGTGAGGGCGCCTCTTCATGCCTGAGGGGGCTTGGGGGAGGACTTAGGCTTGGGATCCCAGGAGGGGCCAGGGTGGCCACGTCCTCTGCCCCTGCCCCAAAAATCTCCATGGGCTCCAGCAAAGGAAGCTTCCCGTCCAATTCTGGAAACCCGGAAGGAAGGAGGAAAGGTACCTGAACCCAGAATGGACCGGGGCTGCCTTCTACGCTGACGTAACTTGCCTCCCTTAGCAAACAAGTCCAGACGTTCACCAAAGAGGCGCAGCCCCTTGAAGGGAAACCCAGTGAGAGCCTTCTTAGCAGCGTTGTCAGCTGCCCACTGGCGCAGCCAGACTGAGCGGCGTATCGCCACCAACAAGGCAGATGCCCTGCCACACATTCTAATGGTATCATCCAAGGGAGAGAGAACATATGCAACAAATTCCTCACAACGCAGAAGAGCTCTATACTCTTCACCACCTGCATCATCAGGGGCCCCATCTAAGAGACGCCTGAGCAGGCTTTTAATAGCAACAGCCGTAATGGCAGAGGCACAGACCGGACGCAGCGCGGTCCCCACACAGTTAAAGGCATGGCAAGCCAGCTGATCTATGCGCCTGTCCACCCCATCCCTCAGTGTAGTAGATTCAGGGGAATGCATGACGGATGTGTTGGACAACCCCAGAACTGGTGCATCCACCTCGGGAGGACATGACCACCGTTTAACCATTTCAGCAGGAAAGGGATACCGCTTATCCCAACTCTTTGGCACCCTGGGAAGCCGGCTAGGCCGTTCCCACTCCTTGAGCACCAGATTATTAAAATGAGTTTGTTCAGTAAACTCCAAGCGTGGTTTAACAGTATGAAACAGCTCCCCCTGCTGCCGCGGAGCCGCGGCAGGAGGAGAAATACAGAGTATTTCAAAAATGCAAGCTAAAAGCCTGTCAGTATGATCTGAAGCCCATGAGTCAGACCCAGAATCGGCACCATACACCCTAGATTGTTCCTCAGATGATTCTGAATCAGAAAATAATTCCCCCTCTTCCAGGGGGGTATAACAGGTAACATAAAAAAATTCCTCAGCCTCCATAGGGAAGAGGGAAACACCAGGTGATAAATGGCGCTTCTTAGCAGAAGACTTACGCGGGCCAGACCCAGCAATATGTCTCTCAATGTTGGCCACCCGTGCAGCCAAATCAGGTTGAGACTCCCTACTGGTATGCACCTCACTAGGAGTCAGATGTAAGCGTGGGGGGGTAGGCGAAGATAGAGGGAGCGCAGGCCCAGCCACCGGTAACCCAGACTGCAGCGCAAGCGTCTGCTGGGCGCAGGGTACACACACCCTGACATCATCACTTATAGGGTATACCCCACACGCCACACACAGCCGGGCTTGTCCCGAAGGAACCCCAAGCACATTATCCTGAGAAGCCTCCATATGGTGATTATTGTGGCACAATAGGCCAATTGGGCTACCCGGGATGCCCCAATAGCCCGCTAGGGAAGTGGGAGATATACAATAGCCCTCCAATAAGGAGTTAACGTTAAATAGAGGGGATAGGACCGGGAGAAACCACAAAAAAGTTTGACGCGCCTGTAAGATATAAAGCAAAGAACCCATAAGCATAATACAAAGAAATGTAAAGTGCAGGGGCACTTACGGACCGCGATAGGGGGTACGCCAGACATGCACCACAGGAGCTCCAAAATGGCGCCTGCATATACCTCGAGGGGCAGGGGAAGTAATGCGGAAAACATCAACCGCAAGGCCCGACCCCCCCGGAGATCTACCCAGCGGGAGCGAAGGGGAAGCAGCGGACCAAACAGGAGCCTAACTGAGGGGACGGGGGCGAGGGGCAAATGGCTGCGGGAGGGGCATCCCATAAGGCTCACCACGGGCCTGTACCGCCTACCCTTTGGTGGGAGACTGCGGTAGGAGCAGCGCTCCTTAGCACCTAGCAGCGGTGCTGCCTACCATCACCCGACCAGCGCAGCTTAAGCTGGGAGGCAGTGAAAAGGAACGGGTGGGAATAGTCCTACAGGGCCGCAGGCTAATAAGCCCCGTTCACCTGCGAGTAGAAAGAGCCATCTTCTAATCATCGCAGCCCAAACTGCAGAGAAGAACTGGGGAATTTGTGGGAGGTCCCTGGTATATATGGGGCTGGGAGGAGCCCCTTTTCTGTCTCTGCAGTCCAGCGCCATCTACTGGATGTATAACCCAAGAGTAAGGAATATCTTCTGGAACAGGACGTGCTTTATACTTAGAATATTAGGGGATGCAGTAACCCCTTTCGGAGCACAGTATTCAAGCGGTGCTGTCTGCGCGATTCTAGATCCCCAGGTGGAATATCTATTATTTATGCTCTCCTTTCACAACAAGAGGACAAACTGCCCTATAGGATTTGGTGGGACCAAGAGTTAAGGGATCCTAAAGATATAGAATTTCGGGATAAGAAAATTACAAATTTGATGGGAGGCTCTGTGAACACACGGTTGTTGGAGGCTAATCTAATGGTGGCCCTCAGATGGCATCTTATTCCTGACAGACTGAATAAGGCATTTCCAGGCCTTTCCCCATTATGTTTTAGGAACTGTAGATATGTCGGAGTGTATGTGCATACCTGTTGGTCCTGTCCCAGATCCAGTAGGTTTTGGGACAGGGTCTTCTCTAACATTACGAAGGCGATTGGAACGCAAATTCCCAAAAATCCATGGATAGCATTGAAAGGGGATTGAGTAGAGGGATTACCTAAAACATTCTCAGAATTTTATCTACTGCATTTGTATGGCTACGAAGAGAAATGTTGCAAAAGCATGGAAGCAACAACTAATATGTTGGAGGACATTCCTTACTAAAGTAGACTGGATTACAACCAATGAATATATGCACAATGTGGTCTCTGACAGAGTTGCAGTCTTTGAACAGATATGGGGGCCTTGGAGTGAGATTTGGAAGTATCAAAATGGGGGGGGAGAAGGGACTGTAAGCCTTAAATTACTGGACATAACCATCTCCTAACAAATCCCAGACCGGTACCATGGGTTTGCGGGGGGGGGGGGGGGGCGCACATGAGTGACCCCCTGGAGGAAGGTCTTGACCAGAGGATGTAGAGCGAAGGACCTCTAGAAGAAAACGGCCAAGGCGGACACATGACCCTTCAAGGTGCTGAGCTGAAAGCCCATATCCAAACCATGTAGCAGGAACTCCAGGATCCTAGGAATCGAGAACACACGCCAGGGAAAGGCCTAGACTCACACCAATTAATGTAGGTCCGCCAGGTCCTATAGTAAATAGCGGAGGAGGACTTCTTCCTAGCACTGACAAGAGTACGAACCACCGAATCACACAGACCTTCCTCCTTCAAGATGGCGGTTTCAGCAGCCAGGCCGTCAAAGCCAGCGTTTGTAAATTGGGATAACAGAGCCATCCTTGAGTGAGAAGGTCCGGAACCAAGGGTAGAGCGTACTGATCCAGCCAGCTGCACAACGTCGGTGAACCACACCCGTCTTGGCCACCAGAATGGCAGGCACTCGCTCCTGAACCAACTTGCGCAGAACCTTACTCAGAAGAGGAAATGGAGGGAAGAGGTACAGGAGACCGAGACCCTGCCAGGACAGAGACAGAGCATCCACCGCCAGAGCCAGGGGATCCTGGGACAGGGAAACAAATGCTGGCAGCTTGTGATTGTGGCGAGAAACAAACAGATCCATGTCTGGCCTCCCCCACCGGTGACAAAGGGACAGGAAGACTTCGCTGTTGAGGGACCATTCTCCCCAGCGAGTGGTCCCCCTGCTCAGGGAATCCGCCTCCAGATTCTCCATTCCTATAATATAAACTGCTGAAATGCACGGGACATTGTTCTCGGCCCAGGACAGAATCAACGACACCTCCTTGAGGGCACTCTTGCTCCGAGTCCCTCCCTGATGATTGATATAGGCGACCGCCGTCTGATTGTCGGAACAAACCTGTACCGGCCGACCCTGAAGGTGAGGAGTCAACTGTGCCAGTATCAACTGTACCGCCCTCAGCTCCAGGGCGTTGATCGGAGCGTGAGCCTCCTGAGGGCCCCACAGCCCCTGGAATTGGAGGGCTCTCCAGTAGCCCCCCCAACCTGACAGACTGGCATCCGTAGTGACCGTCTCCCAACATGGAGTCAGAAAGGATCTGCCCCCCAGAAGATTCCTCGAGTCCAGCCACCACAGGAGGGACCACCGGACCAGAGGAGAGAGAACAAAGTCCTGATCCAAAGACAGGGGACTCTTGTCCCAGACTGAAAGGAGTTGGAGTTGAAGGGGTCTCATGTGAAATTGAGCGTAAGGAACTGCTTCGAAGCAGGCCACCATCTGTCCCACCAATTGCATCCCTTGCCTGATGGAAGGGCGAGGGCTGGACAGCATGGAATGAACCAGAGCTTGAAGAGCATCCACCTTCTGCTGAGGAAGAAAAATCCTGGCCTGAATGGTATCCAGATTCATGCCCAGGAAGGGGGTCACCCGGGACGGGGAGAGGGAGGACTTGGGATAATTGATCCCCCATCCGAACGTTTCCAGGGCCGTTACCACCATCTGTGTATCAAACTCCACCTGCTGGAGAGAATGAGATGTAATGAGAATGTCGTCCAGATAAGGGAGAATGCCCCCGGCTCTGAGGATGGCCATCACTCCCGCCAGTACCTTGGTGAACACTCTGGGGGCTGAGGTGAGACCAAAAGGGAAGTGCCACAAATTGGTAGTGCTGGTCCTCCAGGGCGAACCTGAGGAACCGCTGATGCCCTGGGAAGACTGGCACATGAAGGTAAGCATCCTTGATGTCTATGGAGGTCATGAAGTCCCCCGGGCTGATCGCGGAGCGCAGGGTCTCCATGCGAAAGCGTCTGTTTTAAGTCCTGGATGGGTCTGACAGAGCCATCCCTTTTGGGTACTGTGAAAAGACTGGAATAATACCCTTGACCTCTCTCCCCCGGAGGGACCGGACAGACGACCCCCATACCCAATAAGTTCAGTACAGCTTGGGTCTAGAGGAATTCGAGACCTGATAAATCTTGGAGGGGGCTGTGCCGCGAACTCTAGCTTGTAGCCGGAGGACACAACCTCCAGCATCCACCTGTCTGAGACCTGTTGTCCCCAGACATGAGCGAAGAGCCGTAGCCGTCCCCCCACCCGTAAGGGTGAGGGCGCCCCTTCATGGCTGAGCGAGCTTAATGACATATTTGGGCTTAGATCCCCAGGAGGATCCGGGACGGGCACAGCCTCTACCCTTGCCCCAGAAATCACCCCTGTGCCCCGCAAAGGGTACCCCCCTCCCTGACCTGGATCCAAGAAAGGAGGGGGTAAAGGACCCTGAGCCCCGAAAGGGCCGCAGTTGTCTTTTGCGTTGGGGCAACCTACCTCCTTTTGCAAAAAGGTCCAACCGGTCACCAAAAAGGCGCAGTCCCTTAAAGGCCCTGTGAGAGCCTTCTTAGCAGCATTGTCAGCTGCCCACTGGCGCAGCCAGGGTCAGTGGCGAATAGAAACAACCAGAGCCGAGGTCCTGCTGCACATCCTAATGGTGTCCTCTAAGGCAGAAAGAATATAAGCAATAAACATCTCACATTGTGATAAGGCTCTAAATTCCGCACTGGAAGAATCATCAGGATAGCCTTCTAACAGGCCCTTGACCAGAGTCCTAATGGCCACAGCAGTAATAGCAGAAGCACAGACCGGGCGCAGGACCGATCCCGCACAGGCAAAGGCATGGGAAGCCAGCTGGTCATTATGTCGGTCCTCACTATCCTTCAAGGTAGTGGAATCAGGGGAATGCACCACAGAAGTATTAGACAACCCCAAAACCAGAGCATCCACCTCTGGTGGAGTTGACCAACATTTAACCACATCCGGGGGGAAAAGGGTACCTTTTATCCCATCCCTTAGGGATACCAGGGAGTCGGATAGGCCTCTCCCATTCCTTGTGAACCAGATTTTGGATATGAGCCTGTTCTGGAAATTCCAAACATGGCTTTGCAGTACCAAACAATTCCCCCTGTTGCCTGGGTGCCGCAGCAGGGAGAGAAATGGAAAGTACTTCAAAGATTTGAGTCAAAAGTCTATGGGTGTCATCAGCATTCCAATGCTCTGAGCCGGCATCAGCGCCAGGGAATTGCTGATCATCGGAAAATTCTGAATCTGAGAATAACTCCCCCTCAAGGAATTCTTTCGTCTCCATAGGGAAGGCAGACGCAGCAGGCGCCAAGTTCCGTCTTTTAGCTGGGGCCTTACGGGCCACAGAGCTAGCAATCAACCTCTCAATGTTGGCCAGCCTGGAAGACACATCAGGCTGAGAATCCCCTACTAGTATTAATCTCACTGGGGGTCACGATCAACCGAGGGGGGTGGGAGAAGACATGGTGGGCGCAGGCTCAGACAATTGCAACCCAGAGTGCCGTGCAAGCACCTGCTGGGCGCAGGGTACACAGACCCACACATCATCACTTACAGGGGATGCCCCACACACCACACACAGCCGGGCTTGCCCAGATGGGACCCCGAGCACAGTATCCTGAGAAGCCTCCATATGGTGATTTTTGGTGTCACAATGACCAATGGGAATTGCGCTGTGCAGCTACCCAGGATGCCCCTTAACTGTCCGCTAGGATAGTGGGAGGATTTTATTGTTTTTTAGGCCTCTAATATAGTAACTAGACAAATAGAAGGCACAGGACCGGGAGAAACCTCTAATTAGTTTTCCCGCCTGAAAGACATAAGAATACAATACCCGCATTAATTAAAGGAGTGAAAGGCAATCAGAATATAAGAGGGGGCCCAAAAGTGCACTCACAGACTGCCGAAGAGCTTGCAATCGATCCGGCAGGAGAGACAAGATGGCACTGCAGGGCTCTGAAGGGGCGGGCCGCAAGAGGAAGTACCGCGGAGCGCGCCCAGCGTTAAGCCACGCCCCCTCCAGGAAGCGCGGGGTTACAGGCTGAAGACAGCCACCCCGCAGCCAATCAGCAGCCATCAGGTCTCTGAGTGACGCTGACGCCGCAGGGCGCGCGAGTCAGCGGCGGGCAATTCAAAAACTGAAGGGGAGAGGAGCAGAGCCGAGGAGAGTGCCAGCAAAAACATGAAAAAGGCATCACAACACATAACAGTATGTCAAACAGGCAAAAACACAATTCTGTGAGGTACTCACCTGTAGAATTGTTTTTTCTGGGAATCCATTCCAGGCACTACTTTGCTTGGGATTACCTCCTTGCTGATCACGTGACAGAAAGAAAGATAACAGGTGCGGCCCCTCCCGGCCCATAAGTAGCAGCTGCCTCCTCACCAAGATCAGTTTACTTAAAAAGCAGTAAAAAACAGAAAAACAGAGGCAGGTCGGGAGGGCCTATATAGGAGTCCATCTTACGTTACACCGAACTCCGCGAGAATACTCTCAGAAATTACATTTTGTTCTCTTCACTTTCTCTCACACTTTCTATTTTCTCTCTCTTTTTTTTTAAATGCTAATTAAAATAAATGGACTAAACACCATCAAAAAAAGCATCAAAATATAGATCATGACCCAAAACGGGTGGGCCGGAGTGCCTAGAATGGATTCCCAGAAAAACCAATTCTACAGGTGAGTACCTCACAGAATTGTGTTTTTTCTTCCAATCCATTCCAAGCACTCCTTACGCTTGGGATCTCCAAAAGCAGTGCCATCTATGGGTGGGATCCCCTAATGCAGAACAGCAGGTAGTTCATTTCACTACTGCCTGAAGAATCTTTCGACCAACCACAGCGTCAGCTGAGGCTCTAACATCCACCTTGTAAAATTTGGTAAATGTATGAGCCGAAGACCAGGAAGCAGTTTTGCAACCTGTTCCACCGAAGCCTGATGCTGAAAAGCCCAAGAAGCACCAATGGCCCTAGTGGAATGGGCCGTGACCCGAAAAGGGGGTTCCTTCCCCTTGGCCGAGTAGGCTCTTCCAACTGCCTGCCTAATCCACTTACTGACAGTGGCTTTAGCTGGCGGAAGCCCCTTTCTCGGCCCTTCCGATATAACAAAAAAGGAAATCAGTTTTGCGGAAGGAAACCTGTAGCTGCCAAGTAATATCTTACGGCTCTGACTACATCTAAAGAATGAAGCGCACTTTCCTTAGCATTAGCCGGAACTGGGCATAAAGAAGGTAAGTTACCTCTTGATTAAGGTGAAAGGGAGAGACAACCTTAGGTAAAAAATCAGGCTTAAACCAAAAAACACCATTTTGTGAGTACTCACCTGTAAAATTGTTATTACGAGGATGTCACACACCCCACTTCCAAAGATCCATGACACTTGGGAACCCGGCCTGTAGAGGACGATCTTGCAGAGATGACATGGAAAAAGGAGCCCCTCCTGGTCCAAAAGTACTGGGTTCCTCCCACTATTCCTCAGTCTTTTTAAAAAGCAGTGAAGAACAGGAAGAGCCAATTATATTCAATAATTGAGAAATAGTTTGAAAATAATAATCACCATATAAAGGATCCCTAGAACAAAAAAAGGGTGGGGGAAGTGGGGTGTGTGACATACTCGTAATAACCATTTTACAGGTGAGTACTCACAAAATGGTATTATTCCTAGTATGTCACACACCCAACTTCCAAATATTCATGACACTTGGGACATCCAATAGCAGTGTCTATAATGGGTGGGGATCCCCAAGGAATAATGCATAACTTAAATTACTGCAGCCTCCGCTGAGGCCCACACATCAACCTTGTAACTTAGAAAAAGTATGCACAGAAGTCGCAGCCTTGCAAACTTGTTCAACAGAAGCCTGGTGCTGAAAAGCCCAGGAAGTTCCAATAGCACAAGTAGAATGAGCGGTGACACGAAAAGGGGGAACCTTCCCCTTAGCCATATAGGCCCCAATGATGGCCTGACGTATCCACTTACTAAGGGAAGATTTGGCAGGAGCAAAACCCTTCTTGGGCCCAGAAGGCACAACAAAAAAGGCATCCGTCTTGCGGAAGGCAGAAGTAGTAACTAAATAATACTTAACACAACGAACTACATCCAAATGTAAGACCCTTTCCTTGTCGTTACTAGGTTTAGGACACAAGGAAGGAAGAACTATATCCCGATTTAGGTGGAAAGCAGACACCACCTTAGGAAGGTTTAAAACGGAAAACAACCTTATCTTGATCCCTCTCAAAATAAAGGGGGCTAGAATAGACAAAGCCGCCAGTTCAGAAACTCGGCGGACAGAAAAAATAGCAACCAAAAAGGCAACCTTCTGAGTAAGAATAGGAAGAGGAATATCCTGCAAAGGCTCAAAGGGAGCAGCCTGCATAGCTGAAAGCACCAGGTTAAGGTCCCAAACAGGAAGCATAGGCTTTCTGGGAGGCCGCACATGCGCGACTCCTTGGAAAAAGGTCTTAACCAAAGGATGAAGAGCAAACGACCTTTGAAAGAAAATAGCCAAGGCAGAGACTTGCCCTTTCAAAGTACTAATCTGGAATCCCATATCCAGACCTCGTTGCAGATATTCCAGAATTCTAGGAATAGAAAATTATAAAAGGGCAGGGGCATCCCATGCCGGGAACACCAACCCGGAAACCGCCTACCCACATTTGGGTCTCACGGAGGAGTAATACTCCTGTATACACCAGAAGGTGTATGTATCTACCCTTGCCTGAACCATACAGCCAGGGCTGGGAGGCAACAGGTTTAAAGAGTTTCAGACAGAACTAGAGAAAAAAAGGGGCTGGGAGCAACCTGCAGCTTGAAGGAGAGTCATCTTCTGAATGCTTCGCCGACTGCAGAGATGAAAAGACTGAGGAATAGTGGGAGGAACCCAGTACTTATGGACCAGGAGGGGCTCCTTTTTCCATGTCATCTCTGCAAGATCGCCCTCTACAGGTCGGGTTCCCAAGTGTCATGGATCTTTGGAAGTGGGGTGTGTGACATACTAGGAATAACTACATTGTCTCTGTGTAACTCAAAATAAGGAGACTTCATACATAAGGGGGCTAGCTCAGAAACACGCCGCACAGAGGTGATTGCCACCAAAAATAACACCTTAAGCGTCAAAATGCCCAATGGAGTGTCAATCATAGGATCAAGGGGAGCACCCTGCAGAGCTGTCAACACCAGATTAAACTCCAGAACCGTCAACACCAGATTAGGGGGCAGTTGTGGCCTAGAGGCAACGGGAGCGCACTTGCGACCGCCCACCGCTCCGAGCATGTGCACACTCACTGCACGGATGGGTCAAATGCGGAGGACGAATTCCTATGTGTGCGCAAGCATACAATGGTCACCTATGCATTAAAAATTGAAAAATTAAAAATTAAGTCCTACACTGATAAAATAGACTTGCGCGGTGGTCGGATATGAGTGACCCCCTGAAAAAAAGTCTTAATGAGCCTCTTACTAGCGATAGACTTCTGGAAAAAAAATAGACAAGGCCGATACATGCCCTTTTAGGGTGCTTAACTGTAGGCCCATTTCCAAGCCATCTTGTAGGAATTCTAGAATTCAAATACTTTCTGCACGAAATATTCCTAGCACCAGGATATGAATGACCGCCAGACCCTGTAGCAAATCATGGAAGAAGACTTCTTCCTGAATCATGGTATGAATAACCTTGGCAGATAAACCCTTCTCTGCTAAGATCGAGGTTTCAATAGCCAAACCGTTAAAGCCAGCATATGTAAATTCAGGCGCCGAAGCGCCCCCCTGAGTGAGAAGATCTGGCTCGACCGGTAGGCGCCGATGGTCTACCGACATCCTTGTTATGTCTGAAAACAAACTTCTTCTTGGCCAATGAGGAGCTACTAGAATGGTAGGTACCCCCTCCTGAGCCATCTTTCCTAATACACGGCTCAGGAGCGGAAGTGGGGAAAAAATGTACAGAAGCTTGAACCTTGCCCAAGAGGTAGCAAGGGCATCCGTTGCTATGACCAGAGGGTCCCTTGATTGGGACATGAAATTCGTCCGTTTGTGATTGTGTCTGAATGCAAAAGATCCACTTCCAGACACCCCCAGCGAAGACAAAGGGCTTGAAAGACCTTCCGACTGAGGGACCATTGTCCCCAACGCAGAACCTTCCTGCTCAGAGCGTCGGCCTCCTGGTTATTTACCCCCGGGATGTAAACTGCTGAGATGCAGGGAACATTCTCCTCTGCCCAAGTCAGAATCCGGCTTACTTCCTCTAGAGCAGTGGTCCCCAACCCCCAGGGCCGCGGACCGCTACCGGTCCGTGGCTCAAATGGTACCGGGCCCTGAGGCTATCGCGCCCTGCGCTCCAAACCCCCGCCCCTATTCAACGCGCGGACCGCGGTCTGTATGCGGACCGCGGCCGCTAGGCTTCCGGACCCCATGGCCAGAAGGGTGGGTGCAGAGACGGGTGTCGGGGCATATCAGGGCCGGAGACGGGGAGGGAAGGCAGCGGGCGGGGCCAAAGACTGGGAAGGAAGGCAGTGGGCGGGGACAGAGCGTGAGGGAAGGCAGCGGCTGGGGCCGTCAGCCTGAATGGAAGGCAGCGGGCGGGGCCTGAGACTGAGGGAAGGCAGGGGGCGGGGCCGGAGACCATGAGGAAAAGCAGCGGGCGGGGTCGGACGGACAGGAGGAAAGGCGGCATGTGCAACAGGTAGGAAAGACAGCAGGTGGGTGATTTATGGAGGAGCGGCCGGCTCAGCTGTCTGCTTCGATGGCAGGAGGTTGAGCGGCGCTCAGTTAAAAGAAGTTCTGCAGTGCACTTTCCAATATCCTCCGGGCTGCAACAAGCAGGACTATACATTAGTTTCGCCCTGCATAGTTCTGTTTGCAGCTGCCCAGCGGATATAAAACAGTGCATGAAGCAGGACGTTTATGCTTGTGCATCGCTCAGCCTCCTGGGATAGTTGCAGATGGTTGAGCGTGTCTTTTATCACCAGTCAGCTTTTCCCTGGGGCATCCTGAATCGGGATGCCCCCACTGTGTGAACCCCCCAGGGTACCTGTAAAAACTCACATTTCCCTGCTTCCACTCTCTTTTCCCTGCTCTGTCCCATCCCATCTCTCTTTTCCCTGCTCTGTCCCATCCCATCTCTCTTTTCCAAGCTCTGTCCCATCCCATCTCTCTTTTCCAAGCTCTGTCCCATCCCATCTCTCTTTTCCAAGCTCTGTCCCATCCCATCTCTCTTTTCCAAGCTCTGTCCCATCCCATCTCTCTTTTCCCAGCTCTGTCCCATCCCATCCCATCTCTCTTTTCCAAGCTCTGTCCCATCCCATCTCTCTTTTCCCAGCTCTGTCCCATCCCATCCCATCTCTCTATTCCCAGCTCTGTCCCATCCCATCTCTCTTCTCCCAGCTCTGTCCCATCCCATCTCTCTTTGCCCAGCTCTGTCCCATCCCATCTCTCTTTGCCCAGCTCTGTCCCATCCCATCTCTCTTTGCCCAGCTCTGTCCCATCCCATCTCTCTATTCCCAGCTCTGTCCCATCCCATCTCTCTTTTCCCAGCTCTGTCCCATCCCATCTCTCTTTTCCAAGCTCTGTCCCATCCCATCTCTCTTTGCCCAGCTCTGTCCCATCCCATCTCTCTATTCCCAGCTCTGTCCCATCCCATCTCTCTTTTCCAAGCTCTGTCCCATCCCATCTCTCTTTTCCCAGCTCTGTCCCATCCCATCTCTCTTTTCCCAGCTCTGTCCCATCCCATCTTTCTTTTCCAAGCTCTGTCCCATCCCATCTCTCTTTTCCAAGCTCTGTCCCATCCCATCTCTCTTTTCCAAGCTCTGTCCCATCCCATCTCTCTTTTCCAAGCTCTGTCCCATCCCATCTCTCTTTTCCAAGCTCTGTCCCATCTCTCTTTTCCCACCTCTGTCCCATCCCATCCCATCTCTCTATTCCCAGCTCTGTCCCATCCCATCTCTCTTTTACAAGCTCTGTCCCATCCCATCTCTCTTTTCCCAGCTTTGTCCCATCCCATCTCTCTTTTCCCAGCTCTGTCCCATCCCATCCCATCTCTCTTTTCCCAGCTCTGTCCCATCCCATCTCTCTTCTCCCAGCTCTGTCCCATCCCATCTCTCTTCTCCCAGCTCTGTCCCATCCCATCTCTCTTTGCCCAGCTCTGTCCCATCCCATCTCTCTTTGCCCAGCTCTGTCCCATCCCATCTCTCTATTCCCAGCTCTGTCCCATCCCATCTCTCTTTTCCCAGCTCTGTCCCACCCCATCTCTCTTTTCCCAGCTCTGTCCCATCCCATCTCTCTTTTCCCAGCTCTGTCCCATCCCATCTCTCTTTTCCCAGCTCTGTCCCATCCCATCTCTCTTTTCTCAGCTCTGTCCCATCCCATCTGATCTCTCTTTTCCCAGCTCTGTCCCATACTTATTTTTTTCTGTAACTGTATTTTATTTCGAAGGCATGTTTAAATATGTTAACATTAAAATGATTGTTAATATTGTTTTGATTCAATCAGTGCAGCTGCACCGCCCCCAGCCACACCCCCATGCCCCCCCACCGGGCCGCGGTAAAATTACCAAATCCTGAACCGGTCCACGGTTGGGAACCACTGCTCTAGAGCACTCTTGCTTTAGAACAAAATCTTGATCCAGCGGCTGTGGGGCTCGATCCTAGTTTGCCAACAGATTCCACTGAAGAAGCCTCACATGAAACTGGGCAAAAGGTACGGCCTCGAAGCAGGCTACCATAAGGCCTACTAGCTTCATCCCTAGCCTAATGGTCAGCTGCCGGCAAGCCAGTAAGTAGTCTATTTGATTTCGAATTAGCAGAGCCTTCTGCTCTGGTAGAAACACTTTGACTTGAACCGTGTCCAGAATCATTCCTAAGAAATTCCTTACTGGTGCTGGAGTGATATGGGACTTCGGATAATTGATCACCCAGACGAACTCTTCCAGAGTTGATAGGACCATCTTCGTATCTTTCATGATCTGCTGAAGAGACCCGCTGAAATTAAAAGATCGTCCAAATATGGAATGATGCATATCCCCTGGCTCCTGAAAATGGCCATGAGGCCCGCCAAAACTTTGGTGAACACTCTTGGAGCCGAGGATATCCCGAATGGCCGAGTGCCACAAACTGGAAGTGCTGGTCTTCCAGGGCAAACCTCAGGAACTTCTGATGCCCTGGAAAAATTGGAACATGCAGATACGCGTCCCTTAAGTCTATAGTAGTCATAAGATCACACGCGCAAACTACTCTTACCGCTGACCGTCTCCAGGAAAGGGTTCACGCGGATATACCTGTTGAGACCCTTTAAGTCTAAAATGGGATGCATCGACCCATCCTTTTTGGGGATTGTGAACAGGTTGGAGTAAAACCCCTGACCTTCCTCCTGAAAGGGTACCCGACAAATTACCCCATTTTGAAGGAGATGCTGAACTGCGGATCTCAGGGCATCTATCTTTGACTGGTTCGGGGATGCCCCTGACCGAAGAAATCTTGCGGGTGGTCTGGCTGCAAACTCGATCTTGTAGCCTGATGACACCACCTTTAGGATCCAAAGATCTGCCACGTGGCACCTCCAGATATGAGCAAAATGCAAAAGCCGTCCCCCCACCCGCTCGGGTGAGGGCGCCCCCTCATGCTGGAGTGGGCTTGGCTGGAGGATTAGGCCCACTTCTCCAGGCCCCTCCTGCCCTATTACGCGCTCTGCCTCAAAAATCTCTACGGGAGCAAGGACGAAAACTCTGCTAGTCCAAAAGAGTCGATCTGATGAAGTCCTCTGAAAAGGCCGAGTCGTCCTCTTCCTCTAGGCAGTTTGCCATCCTTCACCATACCGTCCAGTTTTTCTCCAAAAAATCTGCTCCCTAAAAAAGGTAGATCTATAAGAGCTTTCTTGGCAGCGGTAACCGACAACCATTGTCTTAGCCATAAGGAACGGCGCAAGGCCACAAGCAGAGCAGAAGTTCTAGCAGCTAGTCTGACTGCATCATCCCTTGCAGTGATAGCGAACGAATTAAAGTCCAAACAATCCTTAAAATCTTTGGACTTTTGAATAAGCCTGCGAGACTTAGTGATGGCTAAACTTTTTTCATCTTCTTCCTTGAGGCCAGGGACACAATGGCCATGGCACAAACAGGACCTAGAAAGGATCCTTTCATAGCAAAAGCATGGCGGGCCAATTGATCCATTCGTCTCTCCGTGGGATCTCTTAAAGATCCCATAGTAGCAGACGGCATGATGGAAGTATTAGACAAGCCTGCTACTGGAGAATCCACCTCAGGTGGGTAAGACCAAAGCTTAATCATGTCCGCTGGAAAGGGATACCTAGAGTCTAGTATCCTAGGAGCGGCTGGTAATTTGTTAGGATTTTCCCATTCCTTCAACACCATTTTAGAAAAGTGCGGCTGCTCTGGGAACACCTGCCTTTGCCTTACTGGCTTAACCCTTTAAGTGCCAGCCTACCTGGAGTTTTTGTCACACTCTGTTGCCAGACCATTTTGCACTATTTTGCGCTCCCCATGTTCAAATGTGATTTTTGAAGGGATTTCCAGGGATTTCCCAGGAAAATGATATATTGTTTTTTTCAGCAGAGTCTGGGCTTTAACATGAAATGTCTTGTTTGTCATTTGTTAGGTGTATTCTTAATATTTTTGGGTGAAATATGTGCAAAAAAAAAAAAAAAAAAAAAATTTTTACATATTGTAGTTTTTTTTGGAATAAAAAATGTAAGTTTGTCAATAAAATCTTATTGCGTGTGAAATCCCAATTTCTCCCGGTTACAGCGGTACCACATATGTATTGGTAGACACCCTTTCCTGCCCAGGAGACTCCCCCAAACTGAAACAGCGCTTTAGGAGATTTTCAGATAAAATACAACTATGCTATGCAATATGCGCACCTTGCGGTTTTTCCAGAAAAACAACCCTTTACATTTGAAATACCCCCAACAAACTATATATTCTCTGGAAGTACACACCTCAGGCTTTCTAGGCGTACCAGGCTTGTGGATGTGGCCATAGTTTTCTGGAAGTAATCCCTCAACGTAATCTTTGGTTGCAAAGAGTTTCCCTAAAAAAAGGATAAAAAAGCAGAATCAAAGCCACATTTTCCTAAAAAAACTATATACAAACAAGAAAAAACAAGTTTAATCTGAAAACGCAACATCCCCCGAACAGAACAACACCCAACATGCATAGGTTCTGTCAAGGGAAGAGTTGCCAAACACCCCAAAGTAAAGCATGCGCATAACGATAATTTTACTTGAAAATTTCAGCTCTGCAGACAAAGTGCGCACCTTGCGATTTTTCAACCAAAACAACCCTTTACATTTGGAATATCCCCCATAAACCATATATTCCCTGAAAGTACACACGTTAAGCTTTTTAAGGGTACCCAGCTTGTTGTAGTGGGCTCATCTTTCTGGAATTCCTCAAAGAATTCTTTGGTTGCGCAGGGTTTCCCTAAAAAATTTATAAAAAAGCTGAATAAAAAACACCTTTTCCTAAAATATAAATATGCAAACCAGAAAAAACAAGCTAAGTCTGAAAGCGCAAGGTCCCCCGAACAGAACAATACCCAACATGCATAGGTACTATTAACCCTTTTAATTGCCAGCCTACTTGAGATTTTGTCACCCTCTGTTGACAGGCCATTTTCCCCATTTTGCGTCATGTTTTGCGACGTTTTGCGCCATTTTTGCTGTAACTTTCAGAAAAATTATATATATATTTTTTGCAGCAGAGTTTAGACTTTAACATGAAATGTCTTGTTTGTAATTTTTTTTTTTTTTTTTACAATATTATTAAGTGAAAAAAAAAATAAATAAATAAAAAATTTTTTTTAGAAAATTGACTCCTTTATTTTAAATAAAAAATGTATTTTATTAAGGAAAATCATATTGCATGTGAAAGCCCCATTTCTACCGATTAGAACGGTACCACATATTTATCGGTAGCCCCCCGTTCCTGCCCAGGAGACCCCCCTAACTGAAACAAGTATTTTATAACATTCACAAAAAAAATACAAAAACCATCCACACTACAAAGGGTTAAATCGGGAAAAAAAATGACATAGGGTCCCCCCTCCCAGGGGAGGGAGACCCCATTTTTTTTTTGATTTTTAAGGGTTAAAAACCCTTAAAAATCAAAAAAAAAAATTGACGTGGGGTCCCCCTTACCCAAAGTAACCAGCCCGGGACCAGCTATGGGGGCTTGTAGGCACAGAGTGGGGGGGCCAGCTTTTGTGGCCCCCCCACCCTGCAGCCTACGAGCCCACATAGCCCATGTGGGCCCGGGCTCTTCTGCCCCCCCCTGGCCTTTGGGGAGGCAGGTAATGGGGGTGCCGGGGGTTAATGGCAAGCCACCCGCTAGCGCAGGTGGCTTGCCATCCCCCCAGCCTTGTGAACTGGTATAGGGGTCATGGACCCCTTACCAGTTCACAAGGGGTTAAAAGTAAATAATGACACAGACACACATAAAGAAAAAAATATTTTATTAATTTTTATTTTTTTTTTACACTGTACTCACCTCCCATCCATCCTGGAGCACTCTGTCCCTCGGCGATCACTGGCTTCTGCTCACTTGCTAGAAGCCTTTTATAGCTGCTGGATGACAGATTACAAAGGGTTAATCAAAAAAAAAAATGACATAGGGTCCCCCCTCCCAGGGGGGGCGGACCCCATTTTTTTTTTATTTTTAAGGGTTAAAAACCCTTAAAAATCAAAAAAAAAATTGACGTGGGGTCCCCCTTACCCACAGTAACCAGCCCGGGACCAGCTATGGGGGCTTGTAGGCACAGAGTGGGGGGGCCAGCTTATGTGGCCCCCCCACCCTGCAGCCTACGAGCCCACATAGCCCATGTGGGCCCGGGCTCTTCTGCCCCCCCCTGGCCTTTGGGGAGGCAGGTAATGGGGGTGCCAGGGGTTAATGGCAAGCCACCCGCTAGCGCAGGTGGCTTCCCATCCCCCCAGCCTTGTGAACTGGTATAGGGGTCATGGACCCCTTACCAGTTCACAAGGGGTTAATAGTAAAAAAATGACACACACACACAGAAAAAAAAATCTTTATTTTTCTTTTTTTACACCATACTCACCTCCAATCCGACGTCCCTCGCCGCTGTCCCGCGCCGATCACCTCACTGACAGATGCCGGTGGTGATCGGCGCAGGGCGGGTGACAGGTGAGGGGGCTCCGATCGGAGCCTCCTCACCTGACATCCGCCCTGCTCCGATCACCACCGGCATCTGACAGATGCCGGAGCTCGGAGGGGGTATAGGAGGAGCGGGATGACGTCATCCCGCTCCTCCCACAATGGGCGGGGCTAAGCGGCGGCGGCCATCGCTGCCATTACAAGAGGTGAGGACCCGGAAGAGGGTCCTCACCTGAAGACTGCGCAGCCCAGGGGGGGGATCGGTGAAGAGGAGACCCGGACAGAAGGCTCAGGCGCGGAGGTGAGTAAATGACAGTTTTATTTATTTTTTTTTTTTTACAGCGGCGATCAGCGCTGGAAACGGGGGGGGGGGGGGGGCGGCTGGTTTCGGGCCCCCCCGAAGACGGAGGACGACGGGGGGGCGATCGGATGCCCCCCCAAGGAAGAGGGGACCCCAGGCTTCACAGGGATACCGGAGGTAAGTGATTTTTTTTTTCTATTTTTTAACTGTTTGGGGGAAATGCCAGGCACGTAGTTTCTACGTGCTTGGCACTTAACGGTAGGAGAAGCAACCACGTAGAAACTACGTGCTTGGCATTTAAAGGGTTAAACAGATCATCCTTCCCTCTTTTTGCCACCTCAGGAGGGGTGATATTATTATTATTATTATTGTTCATTTATATAGCGCCATCATCTTCTGTAGAGCTTTACAAAGTAGTAATTATAGACAGGGTAGAACATACAGTACATACACTATTTCAAACGCAGTTTTACAGATTTGACAGTGGATATTCTGAGTACAAGATACAATAAGGGAGAGCGTGATATTCAAAGTTTCAAAAACCGAAGAGAGCAGACACTGTTTCGCCTGTGAGGAGGGGGTCCTCATCAGAAGAGAAACTATTTACTATCTTCCTCACCAGAGCGTAACTCGCCTTCTGAGAGATGCTCATCTATATACTCTTCTTCCTCCCACTCTCCAAGAGAGGCAAATAAATCTCTTTCCTCCGCAACAGGCTCCAATATTAATAATATAAACTAACTGAAATATGAAATTGATAATGCAATTAAAAAAAAAAAATTTATATAAAAATTGATAATGGCGATCTCCACTCACCACCACCGCTCTTCTCTTTACCGCTATACAAAAGAAATGATCAAACACAATATATATATATTATATACATATACATACACCATAGCTTAGTGCAAACAATGGCAAAATCAGCTTGCCCTGAGGCAGCAATATGAATAAACCAGCGTATCCCCCGAAAGCCATCCTAATCACAAGGCATTTCTAGGCCAGCACCTTGGCCCAACCAGCCGCCGCCATCGCACTGCTATCTGGCCGATAAATATATATATATATATATATATATATATATATATATATATATATATATATATATAGATATATATATATATACACATACATACATATACACATACATACATATACACACACCTAGCAATATGCGATTTCCTCGCCCGGGGAGAGAGACAACTCTCTACATGGCCTTGTGGTTCCGGGTTAAACTCTGCCCCCTGTGTGACGTCAGCCACGTCCCTTAAAGGCATACATCATTTTTTTTTTTTTTTTTTTAATGATAAAAAACCTACCTAACTGGAAGAAGGAAGGGTTGGGTAAAAAATAAAAAACATTCCTCAGCAGGTACACCAGAGAAAAACCTGTGGCCGACTTGCTTTTCAAAAAAGCCTGCAGCCCAGAGCATATACACTCTGTAAGCGCCCCAAGACCCCGGCGCTTCCACCTTACCTTCACGGACCCCCAAAACAGCCAGCGCTGTGGAGGCATAAACTTGGGTCTTGAGGGATCCGTGGGAATAAGGCTATGCAGAGAGCAGACAGGGTTCAGTCCCCCGCTTGCTGCCAATCCATGAGAGCTAATTTCTTGAACAACCTTCACAGTCACTTGCCACTGCAAGAAAGAAAAACTGATCTTGGTGAGGAGGCAGCTCCACCCACTGTTTGTGTCCCCCGCGCACCAGTCGACAGTTCTAGTAAGATGCACTGCTACATGGTGTATAAATGATCGGAGTGTTGTTCCTCTTTAAGCATAAATCTACAACCCGAATAAAAAATAAATACAAAATATATTGCTTCAAGCACTGCACATTTTTTCTGTGCCTGAAGCTCATCTGGTTACACTTACATCTTTTAGCTTCTTCACCCAGGGCTTCTGGGCTTTGCTGAATCCATCCTCCGACTCCTTTGTCTCCCGAAATCCTCCAATCATCTGTTTGTGAAAAGCCTCTTTCTGCCATTCCCGCACCTTGGCGCTGTCCTCGTCCCACAGCTGGTTCCGGAGCTGTGTGTGAATCTCGCTGAGCGCATCAGCGGCTGTGAAGAACGCGTGCCAGGCCTTTTCCAAGGTGCCATACTGAGGGCCTGCATTCACAAAGAATTCATTAAATTAAATTTAAATTGAGCAGAGTGTTTCCAAAGTTATTTAGTCAACTACCACTACATTTTTATTACTTTGTTTTGAGTGTCACCAGGGTGGAACGTAAAACTTAGAGAGGATGTGTTGCCCCATCTAAAAGACTCCAGGGCCAGCCAATTAAATACCCCTGGGGCATTCTGATTCAAGATGCCCCCCCAGGCTGAACCCCAGAAATCATTCATCTCTCCATCACCCCCATGCCGCAATCATGAGCGGCATACACCAGGAACCCAAATTCCCACTCCTTGCTTACGACAAAAACTCATGTAATTTTTATTTTAAAAACGCACGTCCTCTCCATTGCCGCGCGTGCGTGCGAGACTGGTGGGTGTGCACCAGTCTCTTCGGCAACGCCCACCAGTTCACTTGCATTGAGCAGACAGATCCCAAAGAGATCCGGAGATTCACGGCTCAATCTCAAAAATGGGGATGGTGCTGGATAACAGATATAGATTCAGCAGCACCTTCTCTCGTCCTATCAGCATCTCAGACTGTGAATATTAATTACAGCGGGCATGGCCACACACCTTGCCGAAAGAGGATGTGAGTGATGCGGCCATTGGCCGCACATGCGCTCCTTGGAAGTGTAAATTGTGGCTGACTGGGAGGTCCACACAGTGGGGCTTCCAAGATTAGCTGGACATGGAAGTCTGGACTAGTCCCTCAAGATGGGCAGGAATCCAGCCTTAGCCATGGTGGACTATGGCATGCACCTACCTACTCCCACTGATCATGAACCCTGAACTTGATATACAGAGCTCCATAGGAAGAGAGAAGTATGTGTCTCTGGAGACCAAACCCCCACCTCAGGGTTGTAAGTGAGGGGCTGGGTCAGAAAATCAAAGTTTGCCTTCAGTGGTCTTAACTTTTTGCATTACAGCAAGAATAGTCAGGTTTCATAATACAATTAATCTCCCCTTTTGATTTCCCTATCGGCAACAGCCGCTCACCTTTTTCCAGGCTGCCTTTCCACTTGCAGCTCCAGTCGGTCAGCTGCTGGGCATAGGCCTTTTCAATCTTGGCCCTCTCCCGAAAACAAGAGACCAGATCGTTGCACAACCTGTTGCCATCCTCAATCCGCTTTACAGTGCGGCGGTAGTTCCCAGCCTGGACAAGACAGATGGGGGTTTAGATCTGCTCACATCAGGTCACTACATATCCTGACATTTCAAATAAAAAAGGAAGCAGGACTATACTCTTATCAATGCCTCATCTACCACGTTCCTTGCATAACCTACACCAGGGGGTCCCAACCTCTAATAATGCTATGCCTCTACCCTTTCCCTTGATGTTGCCCTGCAGTCACACACCTTTCTCTTTACTGTATATTAAAGTGGACCAAAACCCAGGATTTTGAGTTTTGTTCCTTGCTCCCGGGGCACCCCAATCTGGGATGCCCCACTGTGTGAAACCCCCCCAGGTTGTCTGAACAAACTCCCCTTCTCCCAGTCCTACGGCGCTTGTGCGGCAGATTGTCCAATTGTCCACTCAGCGTGCTCAGATCCGCTCGAGCACCTTCGTCCAGGAGCTTGTCTAATGTGAGCAGATCAGAGCATGCTGCTCGCGCATGTGCTGTTGGACTGGGAAGGAAGGTGGGTCTTCGGGTGACCTGGGGGGGTGTCACACAGCGAGGTGCCCCGGGCAGACAAAGTATGCCTGTCCTGGAGTCTCAGACTCCAGGGTGGGATGGGTAATGCTATCGGTCCTTGTATTGGGTACTGTGCAAATACTTTCCGTTTTAGGAAAGATCCTTTTTTCCTTTACCCAAGTAGAGGGTCTTTTGGTCTCTTTAACCCCCCTATATTAAGCCTAACATGGGTCTCTCAACATATTGGCTTGAAATTGTCTTGGATGGCACAGAGACAGAGATGATTTGCATAGCTCCGCCTGCTGCAAGGAATCATGGGTAATGCTATCGGTCCTTGTATTGGGTACTGTGCAAACACTTTCCGTTTTAGGAAAGCATCTCTTTTCCCGGGCCTCTTTAAGTAAATATTAATCGTTTTTCATGCATTTTCAGGTATATGATGGGTTGGCTCTAATGTACTTCCATTTATTGTTATGTCACACGTAAACAAGGGCAGTTCAAGTAAAGTAGCCCTCTGGGGGGAAAAAATTCTGTCCTCTCCCCATCCATTATATACATATAATGATATACATCTTTTGCACATTGCACTAGCACTTTCAGAGGGGGAGACCCCTGGGCAGAATCTGTACACTGATGTAAAATTAATGGTAATTTAATACTTTAATTTTTTTAGCAACTGTATTTATTGTCATTAGTCTATCATGTCCCCCATCTCATTCACATTGTTTTAATTGTTTTTAAGATGTGTGTCTTTTTTCGGTTATTACACCAATAAACATTAAATTTTTGAATATATTATCTGTAGAGCGGCTGATCTGTATAGATAATAGGGGGGCCTTGGTGGTCTGTACTGGCAGTCCACCACCTTGTATATAGATACATACCCAGTCCTTTCTAGGGTCGTGGCTTACCCCTAGCCAGCATCCAGATATTATTGGTACAAGACACCCCAGGCTGTGCGGGAAATCCTCTGCTAGATACCAGAAATTACTGAATAATAAAAAGTAGAAGGGAGTTGTTGGAAGTTACAGTATACAGATTGGCTAGAGTAAATTCTGGCAAATGTTCTGCATAAGGGGCTGTGTCCAGCTCAGTTAGAAGTGCAGCCCAGCCCACCAAGAAATCTCCCGACTCTCCCTATGACCAGTCCATTCCTGCATGCAGCCAGTTTAGTTAGAGCTCCTGATCAACATACATTTACCATGTCAGTATTGCAGACTATCGAGCCTGACGGCCAGGTACAACCTGGTGACCAGCAATGGCAGTTAGGATATTCCTCCCTCCATACAGGTTCCATAAAATAAAGTACAGGTGTTAAAACACTCACTCCCCCTCCATCTCTGCTTCTGAGGCAGTGTACAGAAATGGCGGCCATTTAAGGAAATGCCAGACTGTGGCAGAAATAAAAAAGGGACAGGGATTCTGTCGCACTCACCTCATAGAAGCTGCCGCCAGCAGGCCCCCCTCCTTCATCCGTCATCACCGCGGATTTCTTGCAGCACAGAATTTTTGCAGCTTAGTCTGGCACTAAAAAAAAAAGAAGAAAAAATAAAGCGCTTAACAAAAAGTAAAACATTGAAAGCAAATATTCAAGCAAATCCTCAAGTAGACAGGCGAGAGTTTCCCAATAAATGAACATAAGACATAATAAACCTTGGGCTAGGCTCCCATGTCACTTATACACCAAATGTGATCTGCCAGTGACCAATCGATCTGTTCCACAGACGTATCTCAACCTTACTCACTTTAAAAGTGGCCAAAACAAAGGTTATTCCACTTTCATGGGTTTCGGGACCAGCTGTTAACCCACCTCTGTCCACGCTCCCATGGCACATACGTAAGCTCTTCAATCAGGACTCCCGGCTGTGCAGAATTATGCCCTTCTCCAGCTCCCCTCCATTGCGCTTTTTAGCCAGGGATTCTTCTGGAGGCTGGCGAACGAGTAATGTGATCAAATCCCAAGGTGAGTATAAGGGCGGCCAGTGGGAATTCACACAGTGGGGCATTTCAAATAGGGATGCCCTGGAGGCAAGCTGTAATTGTGTACTGGAGTCTTTTATACTCTAGAGGCAGGTTAGGATACCAAGGGTTTTGGTCCACTTTAAGAGCCACATCCAGCATCAAGAGGTGTTCACAAGCCATATGAAGAATAAAGAAACTGAAGTGTCGCAACTTTGTTCTAAACAGATCTATATATCACACACACTATATTATATACTGATTGCTCCGTAACACACCCACGCTTTAAAGGAGGAAAATCAGAAAAAAAAAATTCTGAACCAAATGACGTGCTAAAATAAACCCTCCCAATCACCCCCTTACAGACAGTGAGCTGTGACCCCCCCCCCCATTGCAGCCAGTGAGCGGCACCCCCCCCCCAATTGTGTGTGTGAGAAGAGAGCGCAATGTACTGACGAGCAGGAAGCAGATAAACTTAGGCTCCTTTAACACCCCTGCACTTTTGTGCTGCATTGCTTGTGTTTGTGTTGCCATAGACTTCTATGAATCTACATTTGCATTGGAAACGCAGCATGCAGGGTTTTTCCAACGCAAATGGCTAGGTGTGAAAGGGGCTTTGCGCTTGCTGCCTGCTGGTCCTCCAGTGCCACACACACACACGTATAGAGAGACACGCGCACACACACACACAGTGACAGACATGCAACATACCTACAGGCTCCCGGGCTGCTGATTTTGTTGCTTTGGCAGGTGGCTGAGGCCATGCCCACCTGCACATAGACCCCCCCCCCTCTGAAGCGAAGGAAGGAAGCCTGGGCTGCTGCAGAAGCTCCTGTAATGTGTGTTCACTTCATAAGATGCAGGGGCATTTCGTCCCAGCTTTTTTGGGGAAAAAAAGTCTTATAGAGCGAAGAATATGGAGAATATATATATTTCCTAGACTTCTGTAGCTCAGCACCTGGATTTTATTTATTCATGACCACCTTTTTTTTCGCACTAAGAGGTATACTTAACTCCGCCCCTTTTGCTTCAGACTACAATTTTTGTACATGCAGAGGGAATAACTGCTCCATCCTCTGCTTGAGTTTTTTTCACATGCTTTAAATACTGCAAATGTAACGAACAGTAAAATGAATCCTCTTATGCTAGAAATGTTTTGCTTAGTAGCTTTTAACTGTACAGACATGTAGAGAAAGAACCCCCTCCCCCAACCACCACTTTAGTCACAGACAATTGGAGCAAGCCTGCTCTAATTGTGTTTTTTTATTTATTTTTTTTTTTTTTACATGGACACACCCAGCCCCACAAAATATTTGCTCCTCACAAGCAAATCCCCCAAACCCAAAGAAGTCAAGGGAGGTCGAAAAGTGTGGTGGCCTACCTGTTCCTGCAGCTTCTATTGTGTGCATGCCAAGACCAGGAAACCAAATGCGAATAAGCCAGCACACTTCTCGGCCTGCCCAATTCTTCATTAAACCGCTGAGCCACACAGCATCAGTGCATGAGCCACATTTGGCTCCCAAGCTACAGATTGGAGATCACTGCTGTAAACTAAGCCCCATCCACCCATGATTTAGATTACCAGGATTACATTTATCTTGGTTCCCCTGTAACAGATTCAACACGACTGAAGATGGGAGGAGTCCGACTGGCTCTTTCCAACACATCCGCTGTTGAGTAAGATTTGAAGGCTCTCTTCATACAGAGCTAACATACACAACAGCATCAGCAGAGCACACACGGTGAAAGAACTGGGAAGAGCTTGTCAACAGGCCCTCTGGCACCGGTCTGGTGACAGTCAGCACCAAGGCAAGTATATACATGTAGGTCTGAAAACACAGAGAGCCCTTAATGGAATTAAAGAGTGAATGCCAAACACAAATATGGGGTGAGGGGAGATCAGGAGCAAAATATTTTACTGAAAGAGTTTTAGATGCTTGGAACAAACTTCCAGCAGAGGTAGTTGGAAAAATCAAGAGTAAATGAATTTAAAGTGGACTATCACCCAGGGGTGATCGGCCCGGGAATCTATAAGATTCCCGGGCCGATCACCTCCCTCACCGCGGGACATCCGAGATCGGGATGTCCCGCGGTGAGGGACCCCCCCCAAAACCCCAAATAAACTCACCTCATCAGCGGCGGCGGTAGCCGCCTCCCGCGCGCTCCTCTAGACCTGCGTGCGCCGGCCGTTTGTGAATGGCCGGCGCGGGCGCGCGCCCTGTCAGAGCGACGTGCGGGAGGCGGCGGCGGGCGCACTGTCTTGTCCGCCGCTGTCACCCGCTTGTCCGAGGCCACGTGGGTGCGTGTTGAGGTGAGTATTGGGGGCTTTCTGGGGGGTTTTACACAGCGGGGCACCCCCAATCGAGGTGCCCCCCTGAAGTGGACCAAAACCCAGGATAGTCAAAATCCTGGGTGTTGGTCCACTTTAAGGCTGCCTGGGATAGGCATACATCTATCCTAAGATAAGATAAGGAGAACACACAACAGGGGTGTCAAACTTACTCCTGAAAGGGCAGCAACAGGTCAGGTTTTGTGGATCTCCACATAGCCATCTCTATAGCTCTGTCTGAGCACCAATTACTCCGCCTGTGCAGAGATCGGCAAAACCTGGCCTGTTGCTGGCACTTCAGGGGGTAGTTTGACACCTGTGACGTACAGTATACACATAGGGGGAGACTAGATGGACCAGGTCCTCTCCTTCTGCTGTCACTCTTCTAGGTTTCTATTTTGTGTTGCATGTCTCCTCATTGCATCAAGGGGAAATCACCCGAGGCAAATAATAAAAGCTGCTTCATGGTGACAGAATGTTTCCTTAGGTGAGACATTAAAAAGGGAAGGACTGGGACCTCTGTGAAACATAAACCTAAAATGCTAGTGGCTTGGTCACGGATGCCACAAGCAGAAGAGGATCTATCATTGAAAGAGGAGAAGAGGAGGAAGCCCCAGGAAAGAGGAGAAAGCCCCAGGCATGAAGAAGGTCCTGCCAGACCTGGAGCGAGGAAGCAGCCCAGTTTTGGATGTGGAAGAAGCTGGAGGAGAGTTCAGTTAATTTAAGATTACAGCATAAAAAAAAAAAAAACACACACACATACAACATTCATACACTCCTTTTCTCCCCCAACGTTGGGAAATCACATTGCGAAAGCATATTTTATTGGCCCACTCAACTGGGCTGCAATTGCCCAATACTCGCCCTGCCCAAGTACTTGGGGGAAAACGGCTGGCTCGGTTTAAAAAAAAATAAAATATATAATAACATAGCCAAGACCAGCTGCCATTATTCAAGATCACCGATTGGCTGATCTCATATGTGACAGCTGACATAATTAAGCCCGCTAGTTGCATTTCCAGCTTCCCTACTGGCACGCTCCTCATCTACAAGGAAAGCTAGGATGCAGCCTGTGATTACCACGTGGGTGCCCGGGAAAAGGTAGAATCTGCTGAAGACCACTGGGCGCAGGTGTGGGTCAGGCAGTAGGGTATCCCGAATCAGGATGCTGTAGGGGCAGGCAAGCGACCACCTCTGGAGTCTTTTAGACTCCAGGGCCAGCTGCCATGGGTTTTAATCCCTTTTAACATTTCTTCTGTTGTATCTGTTTGGGCTTAATAATTACAGTGATCTATTTTTTTATTAATATTCAGCACAGCATATTCAATAAACACTTTCTGTTACTAAAATCAGAATGCCCCACAGTGCACCACCAACAGTAAGCTGGAGAACAGGGCCTCAAATACTTACCAGTTCCACATGAACTGGGGCTTTGTAGCTGCTGGCCTGACTAGTATCAGTGGCCCTGTTCAGAGGAAGTCCAGTAAGTACCACACCTTACCCGTTCCTCGCAATCCAGCTCAGTCCATCTGAACTTCCAGCCATGGGCCGGCCATCTTGGAGAAGCTGTACACAGTGTGCCCCCCGGCTACTCAACCATTAATGAGGATGGGGCCCAAGATAATGCACAGAGCAGGGGAAGGCAAAGTAAGTTTAACCCCACTCTCCCCGTGACAAGAGATGGACATGACCTGGCACACTGGACAAGGACCCCGGTAGGACCCAGGAGGCGGATTCATTGCATGTCCACTCTTTTCAACTGCCCGATATTTGCTAGCCTGGTGTCCACTCTTTTCAACCGCCTGATACAGCTTCCCCTTTTAACTGCCATTTTACTTCATACTCCGGTTGTGCGCATTACTGCAGTGCGTCTCGGGTGCTCTGGAGACCAGTTCACGGTCCCTCTCATTACACTGCACCACAGCCACTGCAGGCTGCATAAATGTGGCCCCTTTCTGTCCCCCCCTCTGCACACAGACCACTCCAAAGCCATAGTCATTACACATGTACATCTTGTGCGGAGATCTGCTGAACATGACCTGCTTCTGATCTCGAGGGGGGGGGGGGGGGGTTGGGAACTAATGGCCTAAGGCATACAGGTGTTACCTGCTTGAAAACAGTGAAACACGAAACTGTCAGAAGCAAAGCAGCTACAGTCATGAGAGTGTTGCCTTACTGCTAGCAGTAGACCCACCTGCAGAAAAAGATGATGGAGACAATGGGGTTGCGCTGCCATTACTACTATACGCCAACCTCCAATCCTGCCTTCAGACTAAGCTCATATTAGTAGATCAGTTTCCATAAAGTATCTGCAGGGATCGTTTCAGGTCTCGAAACAAAAGGTTATGTTAGATTGCACAAGCTCATCATTAGAAAATCTGGGGCCCCATAAAATCACAATGTTTACACATTGGGGTGTTGCTACTGGAACAGCCAGCACAGAACATGTCTCACACATCACTGGTGCCAGTAAGAAAGAGGTCTACTAAAATGTCCTCTGCTGATGTTTTTATTATGGGCATTATAAAGTTTTAGCACAGAGGCTAATCAGTGATGGGCTGCAACAGAGATAGGAAATTCCCAGATTCCTTGAACGCATGGGAGAAGGTGAGAAGTCACATCAGGGTGGTTGACCGAGTCCTCCTGAGTGACGGGGCCCCACACGAGTCATTTTCTGCCTTGAAGTTAGACAGGTCCCATTGAATTATGAAGGTTGCCCCAATTTCTTCAGTAAGATCTCTGTATAATGCTAATTTCTGCTTCCACCATGCCTGAGGTTCTACCCAATCTGGGTATCCCTGCTCTCTTGGACTTTCTCTACCATAAAGCCACTTGGAAGTCCAGAAGGATGCCAACCAACTACAAAATACCAGCTTAAGGACCATCATTAGAAATTTGTGGGCCTCATACTACAAGTAGTATGAGAGCCTCCCAGTATCCATTAGCCCCATTTCTTGAGCACCAAGCTTAAAGCGGACCTTTACCCTGAATTAGAGATTATCTTTTATGTTTCCCCCACACTGTGCACACAGATTGCCCACATTAAAATCATTCCACCTGCATCTACTGCATTTTATGAGTCTTTAAACATCCAAGATGGCAGCACATGGAGTCTCAGGCTGCCTGCAAACAGAAAGTGCATTCTGACTGTGCCACTCTGCATTCTGGGATTGCTGTCCTTTTCCTGAACCTAGCTCTGCTCTTTCTGAGCACAGCTATAACCCGCCCACCCCTGTACATTTGCCCCCTTCTCCTCTCTCCAGTATGTGATGCTTCTGAGGAAAAATGGCAGCGCCCATATCCTAGAGTCCAGAACAGAGTTGAAGCCCAGTGGGGGAAAGAATAAAAAGTGACTAAAAATGTAAAATATATGAATTTTAAATACTGGGAAATAGTTTTTTTTAAGGGTTTGGGCTTTTCATTAAATGATGCTGAAGGTCCGGTTTAAAGTTGTCCTTTATAGATTACAGAAAGGCCTGCTTACATTCCCCTGGCCCGATTTGGAATTCCCAACCAAGCGTAGTATATTCAAAATTAAGCAGAAGAAAAAAAGTCCACACGCTGTTGTCAC
Organism: Gastrophryne carolinensis; assembly: GCA_027917425.1. Taxonomy (NCBI): domain Eukaryota; kingdom Metazoa; phylum Chordata; class Amphibia; order Anura; family Microhylidae; genus Gastrophryne; species Gastrophryne carolinensis. The sequence continues at coordinate 129,552,126 of CM051241.1, read as the reverse complement.
ACATCCGCATGACCACTTTTAGAGCAGGGTGTAGCAGGAGCCCAGATACGGCCAATGTTGGGTAATTATTTTACCAGATTTCAGGGAGCTACCCTGGTGTTGGGGTGGGGGGGGGTATTAGCCCTATACCCCCCAAAACCACCCCACTTCCTTTGTACCACTAAGAGCAGCACATACCACCAATAATGGTTCATTCAGTCATTTTTTTCCGCTTTTACATGAATTTGAGACAATCAGAGAGACAAGGGTCAGACAAATGGTGCTTACTTTCTGTACATGATGCCATGAAAGAAGGAGTAAAAATACCATTTTGTGAATACTCACCTGTAAAATGGGTATTATAAGTATGTCACACACCCCGCTTCAGATAGTCATTACACTTGGGTTATACCGACCTGTAGAGGGCGATCTTGCAGAGATGTCAGAAAATACCTGGTACCTCCCACTCATTCCCCAGTATTAAGACAGCAGTAAAGGGACCAGGAAGAGCCAAAATAACCAGTAACAGTAAAAAAGGTTCACCATAGAAAGGATCCAGAATACCAAAGGGCGGGGTGAAGCGGAATGTGTGACACACTTATAATACCCATTTTACAGGTGAGTATTCACAAAATGGTATTATTCTAAGTATGTCATACACCCCGCTTCAGATAGTCATTACACTTGGGACATCCAATAGCAGTGTCCATAAAGGGCGTGGATCCAAAACAAGGCAACAATGCACAAACTTAAACCACCGCAACTTGCAGAACTTTGCGGCCAAAAACAGCATCCGCTGAGGCCCGCACATCAACCTTGTAAAACTTGGAAAAAGTGTGAACGGAAGACCAAGTAGCAGCCTTACAAACTTGCTCAACAGAGGCCTGATGCTGGAAAGCCCAGGACGCCCCAACGGCATGAGTAGAATGAGCAGTAACACGAAAAGGGGGAACCTTCCCCTTGGCAGAATAGGCCCCAACAATGGCCTCGCGAATCCATTTACTAATGGAAGTCTTGGCGGGAGCCAAACCTTTCCTAGGCCCGGAGGGCACCACAAAAAGGGCGTCAGTCCTACGAAAAGAATCAGTAGCCACTAAATAGTACTTCACACAGCAAACCACATCCAGAGAATGCAAAACCCTCTCCTTGTCATTGCTGGGCTTAGGACACAAGGAGGGTAGAACAATGTCCTGATTAAGATGGAAAGCAGAAACCACCTTAGGAAGGAAATCTGGCTTGAAGCGGAAAACAACCTTGTCCTGATGCCTCTCAAAGTAAGGAGCCTTAATGGACAAAGCCGCCAACTCCGATACATGCCGAATGGAAGTGATGGCAACCAGAAAAACAACCTTCCGAGAAGGCCGCACATGCGTAATCCCCTGGAAAAAGGTCCTAACCAGAGGATGAAGAGCAAAAGACCTTTGAAAGAAAACCGCCAGGGCAGAGACATGCCCTTTCAGCGTACTAAGCTGCAAATCCAGGTCCAGACCATGTTGCAGAAATTCCAAAACCCTAGGGATAGAAAACACCCTGCAAGGCAAGGTCCGGACCTCACACCAATCAATATAAGACCTCCAAATCCTATAGTAGATGGCAGAGGAACACTTCTTTCTAGCCCTAACCAGAGTCTGAATGACATCAGAAAGACCTTCCTCCTTCAAGATGGAAGTTTCAGCAGCCACGCCGTCAAAGCCAGCGTTGGTAAATTGGGGTAGAGCAGTGGACCCTGAGTGAGCAGATCCGGCAGAAGGGGCAGATCTAACTGATCCGCCGCCAACCTTACCACGTCTGCGAACCAAACCTGTCTTGGCCATCTTGGAGCCACCAGGATTGCTGACGCGCCCTCTAGGGCCAGCTTGCGCACCACCTTGCCCACCATGGGAAACGGAGGGAACAGGTAAAGAAACCCCAAATCCCTCCAGTTCAGAGACATGGCATCCACTGCCAGAGCCAGCGGATCCCGCGAGAGAGACAAATGCCGGAAGCTTGCGATTGTGACGAGAGGCAAAGAGGTCCACCTCCGGAGTCCCCCACCGGTGGCAAAGCGACCGAAACACCTTGGGGCTGAGCGACCATTCCCCCTGGCGAGATGAGCACCTGCTCAGGGAGTCCGCCTCCGTCTTCTCTACTCCCGGAATGTACACCGCCGAGATGCATGAGACATTGCTCTCTGCTCAAGCCAGGATCAAAGACACTTCCCTGAGGGCACGCCTGCTGCGAGTCCCTCCCTGGTGATTGGTGTAAGCGACCGCCGTCCGATTGTCCGACCGAACTTGAACCGGTAAGCCCTGTAACTGATGAGTCAAGTGAGCCAGAACCAACCTGATGGCTCTCAGCTCCAGAACATTGATGGGATCGTGAGCCTCCTGAGGCCCCCACAATCCCTGAAACTGAAGATCCTTCCAAAAACCCCCCCAACCTGACAGGCTGGCATCCGTGGTGACCGTCTCCCAACGAAGGGTCAGGAAGGATCTGCCCCTCATCAGATTGCTCAGTTCCATCCACCACTGAAGGGAATGCCGAACCCGGGGGGACATCAGAAAAGACTGATCCAAAGACAGCGGGGACCGGTCCCAGGCCGCCAAGAGATGGAGCTGGAGCATCCTTGTGTGAAACTGGGCAAAGGGAACCGCCTCGAACGAAGCCACCATCAATCCCACCAGTCGCATCCCCAGCCGGATGGATGGGCGAGGGATGGATAGGAGAAGCTGAGTCAATTCCTGAATCAAAAGAACCTTGGGCCGGGGGAGGAGCACCCTGGACTGAGAAGTATCCAGAGACATTCCCAGGAACGCCACCACTCTGGACGGAGAGAGGCAGGACTTGGGATAGTTGATCACCCAGCCGAATCTCTCCAGGGTGGCTACCACAGTCCTGGTACCTAGCTCCGCCTGGAGAGGATGCAATAATAATTAGATCATCCAGATAAGGCACGATGCGGATTCCCTGGGCTCCGAGGAGGGCCATCACCCCCGCTAGCACCTTGGTGAAAACCCTTGGAGCCGAGGTAAGACCAAACGGAAGGGCCACAAACTGAAAATGCAGATATTCCACCACGAACCTGAGAAATCTCTGATGCGCCGGAAAGATTGGAACATGCAGATAAGCATCCTTGATGTCTATGGACGTCATGAAGTCCTCCTGCCGAAGTGAATTTATGGCTGAGTGCAGAGTTTCCATGCGGAGCTTCCTGGGAAGGATAAACCTGTTGAGAAACTTCAGATCCAGGATGGGACGAACGGATCCATCCTTCTTGGGCACCGTAAACAGATTGGAATAGTATCCCAGGCCCCGGTCTGAGGGAGGCACCGGGCAGATGACAGCCATGTCCAGGAGATCTTTTACTGCCACCCGGAGCCCCTGCGCGGCCAGAGGACCTGAAGAATCTGGGAGGAGGCCGGAGCTCGAACTCCAGTTTGTAACCGGAAGACACCACTTCCCGAATCCATCTGTCCGAGACCTCCTGGTCCCAGACCTGGAAGAAGCGTAGCAGCTGTCCCCCCACCCGCGAGGGTGAGGGCACCTCCTCATTGCTGAGCCGGCTTAGCAGTGGCTTTGGGCTTGGAGCCCCAGCTGTGACCTGGACGAGCACGTCCTCTTCCCCTGTTCCAGGAATCACCTCTGGAGGGGAAGACAGCCGATCCCCGTCCAGCTCTGGCCCCACGAAAGGAAGGGGTAAATGAAGCCGCCCCCTGAAAGGGACGACGTTGCTTCTTTCGCTGAGGTAACTTACCTCCTTTTGCGACCGAATCCAATTTTTCTCCAAAGAGCCGCAAGCCCAGAAAGGGAAGAGCCGTAAGACTTTTTGGACACAAAATCAGCCGCCCACTGGCGCAACCAAACCGACCGCCGAATAGCCACCAGCAGGGCCGAAGTTCTACTACACATCACCATCATCCAGGGCAGCTAGCACAAATGACAAAAACAATTCGCACCGCTTAAGGGCGATGAACTCATCACTAGCCGGGTCAAGCCTAGAGGTAGAAACTGTGGCAAAACCGTGACAAGCCATCTGGTCAATGCGTTTGTCCTCACCGTCCTTGAGAGTAGAACAGTCAGGAGAATGCAAGACAGAGGTGCTAGACAACCCCAAAACGGGGCGTCCACCTCGGGAGGGGACGCCCAGCGCTTCAGCGCATCCACCGGAAAAGGATATTTCTTATCCCAACCCGGAGGGACACCCGGAAGCAGAGTAGGCCTCTCCCATTCCTTAAGAATAATGCCGTCGAAATTCCTTTGATTAGGGAATTCTAAGCGCGGCTTAGCCTCCTCAAAGAACTCCCCCTTCTGCGGAAGAGTCACTTCAGGAGGAGAGATAGCCAGAACCTCAAACATATGAGCCAGGACCTTAGGGGTATCCACAGAATCCCCCTGACCCCGCTCGGCATCAGCGCCAACAAATTGCTGATCGTCAGAACCATCCGACTCCTCAAAAAGCTAGCGGGGGGTAATCAGGCCAGTCCAGTGAATCAAACTCCTCAAGATCAGAAGCCTGCGTGGCTGGGGACAAGTGCTTTCTCTTACCCAGGGCCTTTCTGGCCACAGCGCTAGAAAATAATTTTTCAAGATTGGACAATCTGGCACACACCTCAGATTGCGACTCCCCATTCGTGACAACATCACATGGGGTACGGGTCAGGCGGGGAGGGGAAGGGGCCGGCGGCGCAGAACCAGACGCATGGGATCCGGACTGCCGCGTAATAGTCTGCTGCGCACATGGTATGCAAAGGAAAACATCATCCCCTGTAAGGGATGCCCCACACCCCAAACACTGCCGGGGTTGCCCCGAGGGGAGCCCGAGCCCGGTATCCTGGTAAGCCTCCATATGGTGATTTTATCGGTAGTCGCAATACCCAAGGGAATTACGTGATATAAGCGACCCGGGATGCCCCCTCTGTGTGCCGAGTGGGAGGATTTATGGGGAGTTCTTAAACTGAACCAGGGACCTTTAGGACCGGGAGGACCCTTTAGGATCCAACAAGGGTCCACCTGGAAGACAGAATACAGGGCTATTCAGCACCTCAATCATGCCCAAGCACACAAGCAGACATACTGATATGCAATAACATAAAAAATATAGATATATAAATATATATGCATGTCATGAAAGTAACAAGGCCCCAAGGGCCACTCACGGAGGAAGATGGCGTCCGTCCTGCCAGAGGCGAAGAACACGAGAAGCAGAGGGAGAAGAAGGGCGGGCGGGCCGTAGGCGATCGCGCCGAGCGCCCAACCCCGCCCCCCTACCAACCACACCCGAGGGGAAGAAGCTCCCCCACCGAAGCTGCCACAACGGCCGGCGCCGCGGCACAGCCATCGCCGGCTGACATAAAAATGCACCCAAGTGTTTCACACACACAACAAAAAGTACAGCTGTGACAAACACTCAATAAAGACGATTACACTAAGGCCCTTATTTATCAAGGGCTAGCGCCAGGTAGTGTCTGACGAGCGCCAGGTACCGCCAGCTATCGGCGGCTACCGAATCAAGTACGCCCGGCGGCGGTCACAATGACGCATTTATCACGCTAAATGAGGCTAGCGCCGGCGAGAGCGTCAGCTAGCGCGGGATTCATCATGTAGCCGACTGCAACGAACAGCGCCGCTGCTAATCCCATCACAGCGACAGGTATGACCTGGCGCTCCCTGGCGTGGTCCAATGCATTTCAATGGAGCAATCTTTAAATAATCATAATTAATTGCTATTACTGTTTTTTTTTTTTTTTTAATGTCAAAAATTCTGTGACCACTTCTGCAATGTGCAAAAAAAAAAAAAAAAATGTGCAGAATTGATATTACAGGTCTGATATTCATGTATTCATATTACAAAATGTTTAGAAAAACTTGTATAATTATTACATAAAAAAAAAAGGTTGTTTGGGGGTTAAAAACTACTTTACACACATCGCCGCCAGCGCTCTGGGGTTTAAACAAGGAATTCACAGCGTGAGAAATTTTTGAGCGTGATTTTTTAATGAATCTGCAGCAAGCCGTTCGCTCTGGCCATTCGCTGTCAGGCGCACCCATACAAGCGGAACCTGTGAAACAGCGACCCCTAACCCCGTATTCAACATTACCGCACACCAACTGAGTCGCTGTCAACAAGCAAACCCCGGCCAAGCACAGCGAATACTAGCTGGCGCTGTGAAAATCACGCTACTGGCGCTCATCTGTCGCTACCTGGCGCTATTAATGAATCGGCCTCCAAGGGAGAAAGCCCCCCCCCCCCTCTAAGGAGTAAGGGTCATCCGGGAGAGGGGGAATCCATGCGGGAAGGTGGAAGGGCAAGGGACGGGGCATCCCGAACCGGGATCACCAACCCAGCAAACCGCCTACCCCTTAGTATGGGGTCTCACTTTGGGTCGTAGCTCCTAAGCACCATTAGGTGCCGTCTAGCCTTGCCCAGACCAGCAGCCTAGGCTGGGAGGCAAGGTGAAATACTAAGAAAGGGGTCCAGGCAGAAATAGACTAACAAGCGGGCCGGGAGTTACCCCAGCTACCTGCAAGGAGACATCCATCTTCTGACTTGCTCGCCGTCTGCAGAGATGAAAGACTGGGGAATGAGTGGGAGGTACCAGGTATTTATGGTCCGGGAGGGGCTCCCTTTTTTTCATGACATCTCTGCAAGATCGCCCTCTACAGGTCGGTATAACCCAAGTGTAATGACTATCTGAAGCGGGGTGTGTGACATACTTAGAATATAATGGGGCCCCTGACCTCATAGGTCCCAATATGTCTCCACTGCACCCCCTTGCTTATGCCTCTACAAAGCTACCCGATAGCCCACCCAAACTATGCCAGAACCTCTATATAAAATCCTTTGGCCAAACTAGCAGCCGATGCATCCTCCACTCCAGTATATCTACACATTCTGTTCAATAGCCCATTATACAACTATGGGCACACTTGCACAGTCAGGTCTAGCAGAACTAGCCATAAAGTTATATTAATGTTTATATACTGCAATCTGCTTGTTTCTACCACTAACTGTGCCACCTCTCGAGCATTGCGTTTCCTCACAGCAGCCCTTCCTGGTCAGAGCGGAGATTGGAATATCTATATTACAGTGGAATAGCTTCCTGGGTAGGAAGCTCCTCTTCAGCTCCAACTTTGGTCTATGAACTACCACCTTTTAGGCTCTCTCTTCACTTCCTTGGACTGAGTCCATGTGGCTCCCTGGAAATTGTTGTGATGCTTATGTAAGACAATCCTAGTTCCTTCTCCTAGCTGTAACCCCCCAGGCTCTACTCATCCACTAGCTACTCTCCATCCTCAATTCCTGGGCCATGAAACCCCTCAATCTGGTGCCTTGGCTCCTAAGACTGGGAAGGTACTTTACCCTAGCCCTTGGCCTGGTTTCTGCTCAATAGAATATTCATGAAGCCTCTCTGCCACAACAAATTCCTAGTATGTAACTTATTTAATGTACATGCCCGGCAAAAGATCAGATTTTAATTTGAATTTTTAACCCATAAAAATTCAGGACCCATTTTCAGATTTCACTTCACAGCCACACTGGAGAATTCCTACCTAAGTGCATTTGCAAGGACCACACCACTGAACCCCCCCCCATTCAGGGACAGAGCCATGGGTTTACCCAGAGAATGACTGTGCCGACTTCTTACATTGACTAACGAGAGGATTTAACAGCCCCTACCCAACATGCCTTGTTATTAAAAGCTCATACAATCCAAGAACGGAAACTGTTCTCACTCCCAAAATAAACATTGAACGCAGGCCTAAAATATCAGCACCTGCTGCCAGCTAGGAGCGAGACCCCCCCCCCACCCCACCCATCCCCAATACAGAAGTCCACTAGCTGCAGGAAAGATTACCCTGAATTAAAAGGGCATATCTTCATGTGTGTCAGCCACATCTCCTCCAATGAAGTCAAGTGCTTTGGTTCACAGCTAATTCCTGACCTAAGGACCCTTAGTTGAAGGGCAGGGGATCCCAAGCACTTTCCATTTTTAAATAATAAGTAGCATCTGGGTGGTACAGGTTGACCTACAACGGTGTTCATTTAATGTGGATTCAATGCACATGCACAAACTGTGTTCACCGCCTTCTGGAACAGTTCTGTAACTATAAAGCAGTGGTCCCCAACCCCTGGGCCGCGGACCGCTACCGGTCCGTGGCTCAAATGGTACCGGGCCCTGAGGCTACCCGCTCGGAGGTTCACCGTGCAGCTCTACAGGTGGGTGACCATATATAGCAGGGATACTCAACCCGCGGACCGCGGCCGCTAGGTTTCCGGACCACGCGGCCAGGCGGGTAGTCGGGCAGAATGAAAGAAAGCGGGGCGGGGCAGGCAGGTGGGAGGAAAGACAGTGGGCGGGACTGAGGGAATGACAGCTTGTAAAGAAAGCGGGCGGAGCGGGAGGAAGGAATGACAGCGGCGGGAGGGAGGAAAGGCAGTGGGCGGGACGGGAGGGATCAAAGACAGCGGACGGGGCGGGCAGGCAGGAGGAATGAAAGCTCGCGGAAAGATAGGGGGCGGGGCGGCCGAGCGTGAAGAAAGAGCGCGTAATTAAGGTGAAAGCTGTCTGCCAATGTCAATGATTGAGGGTAGGCGAAAACTGAATGTTTAGTTAATATGGGGGAAGATTGCAGGGGTTTGGGATGCCAAGGAATACCTTAAAAGTGGAACCCACCAGCGGCTGGCTTGGAATCTAAAAGGTTCCAGGGCTGGCCGCAGGCTTTTCCTTGAGGCATCCTGATTCGGGATGCCCCCGCCGTGTGAACCACCCTTCTCCAGGGCACCTGTAAAAACTCACCTTTCCCCACTCCCATCTCTCTATTCCCAGCTCTGTCCCATCCCATCTCTCTATTCCCAGCTCTGTCCCATCCCATCTCTCTATTCCCAGCTCTGTCCCATCCCATCTCTCTATTCCCAGCTCTGTCCCATCCCATCTCTCTATTCCCAGCTCTGTCCCATCCCATCTCTCTATTCCCAGCTCTGTCCCATCCCATCTCTCTATTCCCAGCTCTGTCCCATCCCATCTCTCTATTCCCAGCTCTGTCCCATCCCATCTCTCTATTCCCAGCTCTGTCCCATCCCATCTCTCTATTCCCAGCTCTGTCCCATCCCATCTCTCTATTCCCAGCTCTGTCCCATCCCATCTCTCTATTCCCAGCTCTGTCCCATCCCATCTCTCTATTCCCAGCTCTGTCCCATCCCATCTCTCTATTCCCAGCTCTGTCCCATCCCATCTCTCTATTCCCAGCTCTGTCCCATCCCATCTCTCTATTCCCAGCTCTGTCCCATCCCATCTCTCTATTCCCAGCTCTGTCCCATCCCAGCTCTGTCCCATCCCAGCTCTGTCCCATCCCAGCTCTGTCCCATCCCAGCTCTGTCCCATCCCAGCTCTGTCCCATCCCAGTTCTGTCCCATCCCAGCTCTGTCCCATCCCAGTTCTCTATTCTATCAAAACAATATCAATGCCGCCGCACCGCCCCCAGCCACCCCCCCCCCCCCCCCGTGCCCCACCGGGCAGCGGTAAAATTACCAAATCCACCGGTCCACGGTGAAAAAGGTTGGGGACCACTGCTATAGAGCATATCAGGCTTGGGTAGAGTATAGATGGCAGCAGGTCAGGTTGGCCTTGGCGAGTACCACCTGCTAGGATTTTACGTACCAGTAGTTGGAATCCCCTGCTGTAGGGGGCTTCCAAATTCATAATGCCCTAGTGGCAATTGTTAAAATGGCTCTAAATCATTTTGACTGTTTTAAAGCCACTCTGTGCCACCCAGGCAACCCTGTTCCCACCCCCCCCCCCCCCCTCCAGCAGCAGGGTCAGTGCTGTGCAGCTATTGGGCGATTAATAGCCACCCACAAAGCTCTACGGCAGCCTACTGGTGAGGATTGGCGCTTTTAGACAGCCCACTTCTGCTGTGAGATCAGCCAGTATAGAGCAGGTGTGTGTGCACCCCCCCTTTCCCAAAACTTATTGTGGGGTGGGGATGGAAGGCTGGTGGTATGTTTTTGGCTGAGGGTCCACTTTAAAAACTTAACAGCTTGTCTATTATTACTTTTGACCACCCATGTCAAAGGATACAAGTTCTCCTGGCTGTGGTTCAGAATCAGTCACCTCACAGTGGAAACAAACCTCAAAACCTCACCCCCAGGGACGGACTGGGGCATCTTGAGACCAACACAAAGGAAGTCATTTACAGGGGCAACAGAGGAAAAAGTTCTTAGGACCCACCAGCTAAACCCAATTTGATTGTAATATAAAATCATTTTTTAGAATAAATACCATAATAAAATGAAACAAAAATACTATATATAAAATTAACTTGAAACTGAAGAACTAAACGCATAGAACCCTCCAGGCAAACCAGAAACCATGTCAGCCTGCTCTGATGGGGACTGGGGCCCATTGGAGGATCCACTGGTGCTCTGGTGGGCCAGTATAACACTGCTCACTGTGGTGCTAGTGTAAGACAAGGTCAAAGAAATCAATACATGGAGGATCTTGCATCCCCTTTCAGGAATGGCTTCAATAAACTCCTGGTCCTCACTAACTTCTGCCTTGGTTGGACCTAAGCATTTGAGGCATTTGTAAGGTCAGCCCAACCAAAACAGGTTTGGGTGAATTTACTGGAGCGATTTCTGAAAGGAGACAACAAATCTTGCATAAATTTTATAGGTCTCACCAATTCCCCACAATATCAGGACAGGGCAAAAATGGAATCAATAATCACTTCTGAAGACCTACAGGCTACATGAAAGTTTGAAAAAAATAAAATGGACTACTGGTAGTAGGTGTACAAATAGCCACCTAGTACATGTATGTAAGGATTAGACTAAAGTGATGGGCAAGTCAAAAGTTAAAAAATATCAGTAGCTTACCTTACAGCGAGTCCCTCCAGCGCTCTTCTACCTGCTATGTCAGTCTGCCTAGTTATATTGGAGTTTGTTTTTGTCTTTATGTTTAGTGTGTAATTTAGTATGCAATATGTTTATCCAGTACATGATTGGATATATTTTACTTAAAGTGGGCCAACCATGTCCTATAAAAAGTTAACTTAAAAAAGAAAAAAAATGATCAAACTCCCCTTAGTATCCTGTTAATTAATTGGATAAAAATACACAAAAAAAAAAACACAATTTTGACTTCAAAGGAATATTTTGGTGGAAAATTAATGAAAAAGCTAAATCTTCTATTGGCTCTTATCTTCCTTCTAGCACAGTTTTCAATAGGCACTACTGCTCCCAGCATGAGATTGTGAGGAGGGGGCTTAAACAGCTAGTTTAGAACATTGGCATACAATGACATACTTGGGGAAAATGAAAACTAAAATCACTAGGACAGGAATACCAAGTGTCAGGAATCGGCACTTACCTGGACCCCGTTCCAGCGTTGTTCCCGGGCGGCTGGCCGCAGCAGCAGTTCCCGCTCGGCGGCCGCGGCTTGGATCCTAAGTGCACCAATCATTCACACCTTCCCTCTCTGTCTGCCCCTATAAAGGGGCAGACACCTTCCCTCTCTGTCTGCCCCTATAAAGGGTTTCCTCCCTCAGTTGCCCATTGCCTGTGATAGCGCTCAGAACCCTGTGTTACTTTTTCCTGTGAAGTCTAGCCCGTTGCCGATTTGATTGTCCCACCATTCTCGATCCTGAATCCCTGTTGCCGACCTCTGCCTGTATTGACGCCTCTTGATCCTGTACCCTTGTTGCCGACCCTTGCCTGAACTGACGCTTCTAGATCCTGAACCCCAGTTGCTGACCTCTGCCTGTACCCCGACTACGTCTTGCCTGACCCCTGGTGCCGCTACAAACTCTGCCTTCCCGTTATCGACCTATTGCCTGTCTCTGGACTTCCGTCACTCACGCTCCAGTTATTGGTTCTCCAGATCTCTCCATTTAAGCTTGCATCCTTTGAGCCAATAAGTCCTGGGGGCAACCGATCCCGGGTAGGCGTAACTTGCGTCCCGGCAAGCGGGGGCTCCTACAGGTGAAGCTGGCTGTGGAGATTGGGGGTTGGGAGCTCATCAAGAGGTCTGGAGTTACCCCCCAAGCGTGACACCAAGCAGCATTGAGGGGAGAAAACAAATGGTAATTTTCCCTGGGGTGGGAGAGTAAAAACACAATTCTGTGAGTACTCACCTGTAGAATTGTTTTTACTATGCATGACACGGCCTGCCTCAAGAAGTCCTTACGTATGGGATATTCCGCCACAAGATGGCGCAGTGTACTGCAGAAGAGTTGTGGCTCCTCCCAGCACCATATAAAAACAGGATCACCAATAGACCTCCCCAGTGTTGACAAGCAGTTATACAAGAAGCCGGGAGATAATAAAGGTAAAAAAGGTAAAAAGGATAACCATCCCAACTAACTTGGAACAATCACCATAAAGAGGCAACCAAGAATAACGATAACAAGGGTGGGGTGAAGCGGGCCGTGCCATGCATAGTAAAAGCAATTCTACAGGTGAGTACTCACAGAATTGTCTTTTTCGTATTGCATGGCACGGCCTGCTTCAAGAAGTCCTTATGTATGGGACATCCAACAGCAGTGTCCGTAAGGTAGGGTGGGATCCCCAAAAGGTAGCAGCAGGCAGTTCAAACCACGACCGCCTGAAGTACCTTGCGGCCAAAAGCAGCATCAGCTGAGGCCTTAACATCAACCTTGTAAAAACTTGGAAAAGGTATGAACAGAAGACCAAGTTGCGGCCTTACAAACTTGTTCAACAGAAGCTTGGTGCTAAAAAGCCCAAGAAGCACCAATAGCACGAGTGGAATGAGCAGTAATCCAGAAAGGAGGAACCTTCCCTTTAGCAGAATAGGCCTGAACCACCGCCTGGCGAATCCACTTGCTGATAGTAGATTTAGCTGGAGGCAAACCCTTCCTAGGTCCAGCAGGAAGAACAAAAAGAGCATCAGATTTCCTGAAAGACTCAGTAGCAACCAAATAACATTTTAGGGCCCTGACAACATCCAGAGAATGCAGGGTCCATTGGAATTAGCAGGGTTAGGACACAAGGAAGGCAATACAATGTCCTGAATGAGATGAAAAACAGACAACCTTGGGCACGAAATCCGGCTTAAGCCTAAATACCACCTTATCCTGATGCCGCTCAAAATAAGGAGGTTTAATAGAAAGTGCCGCCAGCTCAGAGACTCGCCTGACTGAAGTGATAGCCACCAAAAAAGGCAAACTTAAGAGTCAGAATGGGCAACGCCGCCCCACGGATAGGCTCAAAGGGAGGACTCTGTACAGTAGACACCAGATTCAAGTCCCAAACCGGTAGCATAGGTTTACGTGGTGGACGCACATGAGTAACTCCCTGGAAAAAAAGTCTTAACCAGCCGATGATTGGCAAAGGATCTTTGGAAAAAAAATAGCCAGAGCTGACACCTGTCCCATGAGGGTACTAAGTTGAAGGCCCGAATCCAAACCATGTTGTAAAAATTCCAGAATCCTGGGGATAGAAAACACCCGACAAGGAAGAGACTTGGACTCACACCAGGCAATGTAAGCATGCCAGACCCTGTAGTAGTTAAAGGACGAGGACTTCTTCCTAGCCCGAATCATAGTAATAGAGGCTGACAACCCCTTATCCATCAAGATGGAGGTTTCAAACATACCGATCTACTGCCAACTGCACGACGTCTGCGAACCACACCCTCCTTGGCCAACAGGGGGCCACCAGAATAGCTGGTACCCCTTCCTGGGCTACCTTGCGCAGCACCCTGCCCAGCAGAGGAAAGGGAGGGAACACAGAGGAGCCGAAACTCCATCCAAGGAATCGCTAGCGCAACCGTGGCGAAGGCCAGAGGATCCTGCGACAGGGGGACAAATCTTGGAAGCTTGTGATTGTGTTGGGACGCAAACAGGTCCACATCCGGCTGACCCCAGCGGTGACACAGGGAGAGAAATACCTTGTTGCTGAGGGATTCCCCCAGCCAAGACGTCCCTCTGCTCAGGGAGTCTGCCTCCTGGTTCTCCACCCCCGGAATGTAGACCTCCGAAATGCAAGGGACATTCTCTTCCGCCCAAGACAGTATCAGGGACACTTCCTTGAGGGCTCGCTTGCTCCGAGCCCCACCCTGATGATTGATGTAGGCAACCACCGTCTGGTTGTCCGAGCGGATCTGAACAGCCCGACCCCGAAGGTGCGTGGTCAGCTGAAAAAGAACCAATCTGTTCGCCCTCAGATCCAGGACATTGAAATTCCAGGGTCAGTGGGGCCCCCAGGAGGCCCATGCTTTCATCAGAGACTTCCAAAAGCCCCCCCAACCGGTCAGACTGGCATCTGTGGTGACAGTTTCCCAGCACGGAGGCAGAAAGGTCCTGCCCACTGGAAGGTTCCTTGAGTCCACCCACCACGAGAGGGACTGTTTGGCCAGGGGGAACAGAGCAAAGTCCTGATCCAAGGACACAGGATCCCGATCCCAAACTGACAAGAGGTGCAACTGAAGTGAGACGCTTGAGCTTTTTCTTAAGGGCAATAGCTGTAATGGCAGCGGTGCAGGCCTGGCAAGCTGCCTTTCAATGCTGGCCACACGAAGTGCAAGATCAGATTGTGACCCCCTGCTAGTATCCACCTCACTGGGGGCAAAATGCAGGCGCGGGGGGGGGGGGTAGGCGATGCTGAAGGGGGCACAGAACTGGGAAGGGAAGTGGGCAACCCAGCCTGGGCCGCAATGATACCTTGGGCACACGGCACACACACCGCGGCACTATCACTCAAAGGGGATGCCCCACACATGGCAAAGCCGGGATTGCCTTGAAGGACCCCCAAGCACGCTATCCCCAGAAGCCTCCATATGGTGATTAGCACAGGCGCAATAGGCCAGCACAGGGTAAGGGCTAATAAAAGCCACCCGGGATGCCCCCCCAAGGGAGATGATGGGGGGGTAAGGAGCAGAACCGGGAGAAACCACAACCCACAGTTGTCCCGCCTGAAACACATACGTTAAAAGCACATAAGTATCCCGCAGCCCATGCCCCAAGGCAGCAAAACCCCCAAAAGGGAACTCACGAACCAAGGAGAGCGAAGGAGCACCAGCCGCCAGACCACGGGAGGAAGCCACACAGTAAACGGTGACCGCCGCAGCTCAGGAAGGAGGAAGGGCCCCAGACGCGCAGCAGGCTCAAAATGGCGACGACAAAAGAACCTCGAGGGGTGAGCCGCGCGGGGGGGGGGGGGAGAGGGGGGGATGCGATACGTGTCATCCCCTGGCCCCGCCTCCGAAGAGCGTGAAAGCGGCGCTCACGTGACGGCGCCATCACACACAAAAAATGCCTCATCGCCATAGCGCCGCCCGCCGCGGAGCGAAGTACAAAGCGGCAACGGCGGCGAAACAACTTTAAAAGACACAATTTCACCTAAAAACACCTCGCCGCCGCCACCCGACCCCAGAACAAAACAAGGGGTATCCAGAACACAGCCCCCAAAACACTCACCCCCTCAGAAGCTAGGACAGGAACCCTGCATCCCTCATTAGGCACACCATAAAGCCGGCTGCCCTTTGAGGTACAGGGTCTGCGGCTTGGAGCAGCGCTCCTTGAGCACTTGACACTAGTGCTCCTCTACCCTCACCCGATCCATCAGCCAAGGCTGGGAGGCACAGAGGGTCCCGAAATGGGTGGAAATAGACTTGCAGAACATGGAGAGCCATCTTCTATCTTCGCAGTATCTACTGCAGAGGAAAAACTGGGGAGGTCTATTGGTGATCCTGTTTTTATATGGTGCCGGGAGGAGCCACAACTCTTCTGCAGTACACTGCACCACCTTGTGGCGGAATATCCCATACTTAAATATAGGAAAATATATTGAGTTGATTTTGGGGGGTTTTGGTCCGCTTTAATGTGTCTGGTGACTGGACAGTCATCTGGTTAGGTGACTGGATGAATTAATCCCATGGACATGTAAAACGGATTAGATCATTATCTAATGGCTAACGCTCCCGACATGGACCTCCCTTGGCATCCCAGCCCCCAAAATGCTTCCCAGCCAGTCATGGAGTGCGTCATGAGTCTATATGATGGCTCCTAAGAGACCGTACTGAAACTCTAGTAACTGAAGGGCAGATAATTTGGAAGGGGTAGGCATGCCCTTCACAACTATGATGCCGAGGAGGCAGAACACAAGCTGGGTTTCTTGGTCGGGAAGCAGAATAGTAATGTATGAGTGGAAGGGAATGTGTGCACTGACAGGAAAGAGCAAATTCTGGCAAAGGCTCTGGGGAGGGTGGGCTGCACCTAACCCAACATGAAAACCATGCACAAACACATAAGGAATTAAAAATACCATTTTGTGATTACTCACCTGTAAAATGGGCATTATAAGTATGTCACACACCCCGCTTCAGATAGTCATTACACTTGGGTTATACCGACCTGTAGAGGGCGATCTTGCAGAGATGTCATGAAAAAAAGTGAGCCCTCCCGGTCCATAAATACCTGGTACCTCCTACTCATTCCCCAGTATTAAGATAGCAGTAAAGGGACAAGGAAGAGGCAAAATAACCAGTAACAGTAAAAAAAGGTTCACCATAGAAAGGATCCAGAATACCAAAGGGCGGGGTGAAGCGGGGTGTGTGACATACTTATAATACCCATTTTACAGGTGAGTAATCACAAAATGGTATTATTCTAAGTATGTCACACACCCCGCTTCAGATAGTCATTACACTTGGGACATCCAATAGCAGTGTCCATAAAGGGCGGGGATCCAAAACAAGGCAACAATGCACAAACTTAAACCACTGCAGCTTGCAGAACTTTGCAGCCAACAACAGCATCCGCTGAGGCCCGCACATCAACCTTGTAAAACTTGGAAAAAGTGTGAACGGAAGACCAGGTAGCAGCCTTACAAACTTGCTCAACAGAGGCCTGATGCTGGAAGGCCCAGGACGCCCCAACGGCACTAGTAGAATGAGCAGTAACACGAAAAGGGGGAACCTTCCCCTTGGCAGAATAGGCCCCAACAATGGCCTGGCGAATCCATTTACTAATGGAAGACTTGGCAGGAGCCAAGCCTTTCCTAGGCCCAGAGGGCACCATAAAAAGGGCGTCAGTCCTACGAAAAGAGGAAGTAGCCACCAAATAGTACTTCACACAGTGAACCACATTCAGAGAATGCAAAACCCTCTCCTTGTCATTGCTGGGCTTAGGACACAAGGAGGGTAGAACAATGTCCTGATTAAGATGAAAGGCAGAATCCACCATAGGAAGGAAATCTGGCTTGAAGAGGAAAACAACCTTGTCCTGATGCCTCTCAAAGTACGGAGCCTTAATGGACAAAGCCGCCAACTCCGATACACGCCGAACAGAAGTGATGGCAACCAAAAACGCAACCTTCTGAGTATAAGCGTAGAAAGAGCAATATCCTGCAAAGGTTCAAAAGGAGGACCCTGAAAAGCAGAAAGAACCAAATTCAAATCCCAAACCAGGAGCAAAGGTTTCCTAGGAGGCCGCACATGCGTAACCCCCTGGAAAAAGGTCCTAACCAGAGGATGAAGAGCAAAAGACCTTTGAAAGAAAACCGCCAGGGCAGAAACGTGCCCTTTCAGCATACTAAGCTGCAAACCCAGGTCCAGACCATGTTGCAGAAATTCCAAAACCCTAGGGATAGAAAACACCCTGCAAGGCAAGGTCCGGACCTCACACCAATCAATATAAGACCTCCAAATCCTATAGTAGATAGTAGAGGAAGGCTTCTTTCTAGCCCTAACCAGAGTCTGAATGACAGCATCAGAAAGACCTTCCTCCCTCAAGATGGAGGTTTCAGCAGCCACGCCGTCAAAGCCAGCGTTGGTAAATTGGGGTAGAGCAGTGGACCCTGAGTGAGCAGATCCGGCAGAAGGGGCAGATCTAACTGATCCGCTGCCAACCTTACCACGTCTGCGAACCAAACCTGTCTTGGCCATCTTGGAGCTACCAGGATTGCTGACGCGCCCTCTAGGGACATCTTGCGCACCACTTTGCCCACCATGGGAAACGGAGGGAACAGGTACAGAAACCCCAGATCCCTCCAGGTCAGAGACATGGCATCCACTGCCAGAGCCAGCGGATCCCGCGAGAGAGACACAAATGCCGGAAGCTTGGGATTGTGACGAGAGGCAAAGAGGTACACCTCCGGAGTCCCCCACCGGTGGCAAAGCGACCAAAACACCTTGGGGCCGAGAGACCATTCCCCCGGCGAGATGAGCACCTGCTGAGGAAGTCCGCCTCCGCGTTCTCCACTCCCGGAATGTACACCGCCGAGATGCATGGGACATTGCTCTCTGCCCAAGCCAGGATCAAAGACACTTCCCTGAGGACACGCCTGCTGCGAGTCCCTCCCTGGTGATTGATGTAGGCAACCGCCGTCCGATTGTCCGACCGAACTTGAACCGGTAAGCCCTGTAACTGATGAGTCAAGTGAGCTAGAACCAACCTGATGGCTCTCAGCTCCAGAACATTGATGGGATCGTGAGCCTCCTGAGGCCCCCACAGTCCCTGAAACTGAAGATCCTTCCAAAACCCCCCCAACCTGACAGGCTGGCATCCGTGGTGACCGTCTCCCAACGAGGGGTCAGAAAGGATCTGCCCCTCATCAGATTGCTCGGTTCCAGCCAACACCAAAGGGAATGCCGAACCCGGGGGGACATAAGAAAAGACTGATCCAATGACAGCGGAGACCTGTCCCAGGCCGCCAAGAGATGGAGCTTGAGTGTCCTTGTGTGAAACTGGGCAAAGGGAATCGCCTCGAACGAAGCCACCATCAATTCCACCAGTCGTATCCCTAGCCAGATGGACGGACGAGGGATGGATAGGAGAAGCTGAGTCAATTCCTGAATCAAAAGAACCTTGGGCCGGGGGAGGAACACCCTGGACTGAGAAGTATCCAGAGACATTCCCAGGAACGCCACCACCTTGGACGGAGAGAGGAAGGCCTTGGGATAGTTGATCACCCAGCCGAATCTCTCCAGAGTGGCTACCACAGTCCTGGTATCTAGCTCCGCCTGGCTGAGAGAGGATGCCATAATAAGAAGATCGTCCAGATAAGGCACAATGCAGATACCCTGGGCTCTGAGGAGGGCCATCACCCCCGCCAGCACCTTGGTGAAAACCCTTGGAGCCGAGGTAAGGCCAAACGGAAGAGCCACAAACTGAAAATGCCGATCTTCCACCATGAACCTGAGAAATCTCTGATGTGCCGGGAAGATTGGAACATGCAAATAAGCATCCTTGATGTCTATGGACGTCATGAAGTCCTCCTGCCGAAGTGAATTTATGGTGCAGAGTTTCCATGCGGAACTTCCTGGGATGGATAAACCTGTTGAGAAACTTCAGATCCAGGGAGGGGACGAATGGAGCCATCCTTCTTGGGCACCGTGAACAGATTGGAATAGTATCCCAGGCCCCGGGCAGATGACAGCCATGTCCAGGAGATCTTTTACTGCCACCCGGAGCCCCTGCGCGGCCAGAGGATCCAAGGGCACCCGAGACCTGAAGAATCTGGGAGGAGGCCGGATCTCGAACTCCAGTTTGTAACCGGAAAACACCACTTCCCGAATCCATCTGTCCGAGACCTCCTGGTCCCAGACCTGGGAGAAGTGTCGCAGCCGTCCCCCCCACCCGCGAGGGTGAGGGCGCCCCCTCATTGCTGAGCCGGCTTAGCAGTGGCTTTGGGCTTGGAGCCCCAGCTGTGACCTGGACGGGCACGTCCTCTTCCCCTGTTCCAGGAATCGCCTCTGGAGGAGAAGACAGCCGATCCCCGTCCAGCTCTGGTCCCGTGAAAGGAAGGGGTAAAGGAAGCCGCCCCCCGAAAGGGATGACGTTGCCTCTTTCGCTGAGGTAACCTACCTCCTTTTGCGACCGAATCCAATTTTTCTCCAAAGAGCCGCAAGCCCAAGAAAGGGAAGAGCCGTAAGCGACTTTTTGGACACCAAATCAGCCGCCCACTGGCGCAACCAAACCGACCGCCGAATAGCCACCAGCAAGGCCGAAGTTCTACTACACATCACCATGGTGTCATCCAGGGCGGCTAGCACAAATGACAAAAACAATTTGCACCGCTTAAGGGTGGTGAACTCATCACTAGCCGGGTCAAGCCTGGAGGTAGACAACAGGTCCCTGACAACCGACCTAGAAGCCACTATTAAAAGCGCTGAAGCACAAACAGGCCGCAAGGCAGACCCGACACTGGCAAAACCGTGACAAGCCATCTGGTCAATGCGTTTGTCCTCACCCGTCCTTGAGAGTAGAACAGTCAGGAGAATGCAAGACAGAGGTGCTAGACAACCCCAAAACAGGGGCGTCCACCTCGGGAGGGGATGACCAGCGCTTCACCGCATCCACCGGAAAGGGATATTTCTTATCCCAACCCGGAGGGACACCTGGAAGCCGAGTAGGCCTCTCCCATTCCTTAAGAATAATGCAGTCGAAATGCCTTTGATTAGGGAATTCTAAGCTCGGCTTAGCCTCCTCAAAGAACTCCCCCTTCTGCGGAAGAGTCACTTCAGGAGGAGAGATATGAGCCAGGTATCCAAAGAATCCCCCTGACCCCGCTCGGCATCAGCGCCAAAAAACTGCTGATCGTCCGAACCATCCGACTCCTCAAAAAGCTCCCCTTCCTCTGGCGGGGGGGCAATCAGACCAGTCCAGTGAATCAAACTCCTCAAAATCAGAAGCCTGTGTGGCTGGGGACAAGTGCTTTCTCTTAGCCGGGGCCTTTCTGGCCACAGCGCTAGAACATTTTTCTTCAAGATTGGACAATCTGGCACACACCTCAGATTGCGACTCCCCACTCAATCGATAGGGAGATGCACCACACTACTATTAAAAAATAGGTGCTGGCTAAGGGGGTAACAATATTACACAACAACCAGAAAAAGGGAGGAGCCTAGACCATTCCCCCCAACCCCCACACAAGGCCGCACACTGAATGTAAGAATATATAAAAGGTAATTTTAATAAGTAACATATGTATCAAATGGACATCTACATGACATACAGACAATAGTAAAAAACACAAAACACAGACGGGGGTATCCCGATCAGGGTGACTATTACATCAATATAATCGCCGTAGCTATGTACACAAAATGCTGTGAATATACCCAGAGTGTAGAGAAAAAGAAATGAATCCGGGAGTAGAAAAAGCAATGTGACCTCTAATAGTTAAACAAATAAATATAAAAGTGTATATCTGTGTGAAAAATGCAAACTCAATGTGATTAACAAAATAAGTGAGATTTGAAAAAACATCAAAAAACCAAAGTGCTATTAGTAAAGTACATCTTCAATCAATGAATGTAAGTGTATAACTACAGACCACAATTGTGAGAAAGAACTGGAAAGGTGAACAACAGTTTGGTAATTCAACAACAATCAAAAAAGATCTGGATAATGATAACAATGGTACTTAACTTGTCACAAGGGGTCCGCCCGTCACAGCCGTCACCTACGCGTTACGTGTCCGATCGACACTTCGCCAGGGTGCGACTCCCCACTCGTGACAACATCACACGGGGTCCGGGTCAGGCGGGGAGGGGTAGGAGAAGGGACCGGCGGCGCAGAACCAGACACATGGGCTCCGGACTGCCGCGTAATAGTCTGCTGCGCACATGGTATGCAAAGGAAAACATCATCCCCTGTAAGGGATGCCCCACACCCCAAACACTGCCGGGGTTGCCCCGAGGGGAGCCCGAGGTCGGTATCCTGGGAAGCCTCCATATGGTGATTTTATCGGTAGTCGCAATACCCAAGGGAATTACGCAATATAAGCGACCCGGGATGCCCCTTCTGTGTCCCGAGTGGGAGGATTTATGGGGAGTTCTTAAATTAAACCAGGGACCCTAGGACCGGGAGGACCCTTTTAGGATCCAACAGGGGTCCGCCTGGAATAGAGAAAGATGGACTGTCACACATATGTCACACAACGCAGGGCACATACAAAAGGGCCAAGGCACACATACATACAATTATGAAAATATAATTAAATCTCGCGCTGACAAGCAGCTGCACCTGTCACACAACGCAGGAGCAATGAAAGACTGGAGCCCACTGGGCGCTTACTGAATGGAGTCCTGCACGAGGCGGAGGGACTTGGCTGGCAAAGATGAAGGGTGGGCCGGCGCGGATCGTGCGCTGCGCCCGGCCCCGCCCCTCTCCGCGCCGACAGGCGGCTCCCGGCCAGTGGCCGGGCTCCGCAGCGTCACCAACAACACGAGGAGAGGGAGGGGGCGGGCTGCAGGATCGCGCCCCGCGCCCGCCCCCCCCCCGAAACCGCGCCGGAGCGGAAGAAGCTCCCCCGAAGACTAACAGTAACGGGCGGCGGCGCCGCGAACCGCCAGACCAGCCATGCAGCATAATCACACGCACACAAGTTGCACCCAAGCATAAAAGGGACTAAACTGAAAAAGGAGGATAAGCGCCCCCCCCCCCTCCCAAAGGTGTAAGGGCAAGGACAGGGCATCCCAACCAGGATCACCAACCCGGAGGGAACATTCTCCTCCGCCCATGACAGTATCAGAGACACTTCCTTGAGGGCCCTCTTGCTCCGGGTCCCTCCCTGATGATTAATGTAGGCAACCGCCGTCTGGTTGTCCGAGCGGATCTGAACAGCCCGACCCCGAAGGTGTGGGGTCAACTGGGCGAGAACCAACCTTACCGCCCTCAGTTCCAGAATGTTGATAGGAGTATGGACCTCCTGGGGGTCCCACTGACCCTGGAATTTCAAGGACTTCCAGAAGCCCCCCAACTTGTCAGACTGGCATCTGTAGTGACAGTCTACCAGCAAGGGGACAGAAAGACCGCCTGGCCAGGGGGGACAGAACAAACACCTGATCCAGGGACACAGGGTCCCGATCCCATACCGACAGTAGGTGAAGTTGAAGAGGTCTCATGTGAAACTGAGCATAGGGAACCGCTTCGAAACTGGACACCAGCAGGCCCACCAACTGCATCCCCTGCTGAATGGAGGGATGCAGACAAGACAGTAGTAATTGGGCCTGAGCTTGAAGATTCTCCACCTTCTGCTGAGGAAGAAACACCTTGACCTGAGATGTATCCAGAGTCATGCCCAGAAAGGACCTCACCAGAGATGGGAACAGAGAAAACTTGGGATAGTTGATCACCCAGCCGAATGACTCTAGTGTGGTCACCACCACCTGGGTATCCAGCCTGGCCTGATGGAAGGACTGGGACGAGATTAGAATGTCGTCCAAATAAGGGAGAATGCAAATGCCCTCAGCTCTCAGCAGAGCCATCACACCCGCCAGAACCTTGGTGAATACCCTGGGATCCGAGGTGATACCGAAAGGCAGTGCCACAAATTGATGATTGAAGAATGCCGATCTCCCAGGGCAAACCTGAGGAATTTCTAATGACCTGGAAAGATTGGTACATGAAGGTAAGCGTCCTTGAGGTCTACGGAGGTCATGAAGTCGCCTGGGCGCAGTGAATTGACTGCTGAGCGCAGCGTCTCCATGCGAAAATGCTTGAATCTGACAAACTTGTTGAGACACTTTAAATCCAAGATGGGCCTGAGGGACCCATCCTTTTTGGGGACTGTGAAGAGATTGGAATAGAAGCCTCTGCCCCTTTCCCTGAAAGGTACAGGGCAGATGACCCCCAACTCCAGAAGGTTTTGCACCGCAAGACACAAGCCCCGAGCTGACAGGGGGTTCTGAGCCATCCGGGATCTGATGAATCTTGGGGGTGGCCAGGCTGCAAACTATCTTGTAACCGGAGGAAACCACCTCCTGGATCCATCTGTCTGCTACACGTCGCCTCCAGACGTGAGCAAAGAGCAGAAACCGCCCCCCCCCACACGGATGGGTGAGGGTGCCTCCTCATGCCCTAGGGGAGGATTTGGGCTTGGGACCCCAGGAGAGGCCGGGGCGGCCACATCCTCTGCCCCTGCCCCAATAGTATCCACGTGCTCCAGCAAAGGAAGCTCCTCGACCAGCCCTGGAAGCGCGGAAGGAGGGGAGAGAGGCACCAGTCCCCCAAAAGGGCCGAGACGGTAACCTACCACCCCTGGCAAACAAGTCCAAGCGTTCACCAAAGAGGCACAGCCCCTTAAAGGTAAAACCAGTGAGAGCCTTCTTAGCAGCGTTATCAGCTACCCACTGACGCAGCCAGACAGAGCGGCGTATAGCCACCAACAGAGCAGAAGTCCTCCCACTTATTCTAATGGCATCATCCATAGAAGATAGAAAATATGCAACAAATTCATAGCAAAGCAGGAGAGATCTATACTCCGCCCCTCCCGCAACATCAGAGGCCCCATCTAAGACTCTTAAGTAGCCCTTTGATAGCTATAACTAATAGCAGAGGCTCAAACCGGGCGCAGCGCGGTCCCCACACAGGCAAAGGCATGACAAGCCAGCTGGTCCATGCGCCAGTCCTCACCATCCCGCAGGGTAGTAGTGTCAGGAGAATGCATGACAGATGTATTTGACAACCCCAGAACGGGTGCGTCCACCTCAGGAGGACATGATCAACGCTTAATCACATCAGCAGGAAAGGGATACTTCTTGTCCCAACTCTTGGGCACCCCAGGCAGCTTGCTAGGCCGTTCCCATTCTTTGAGCACCAGATTATTAAAGTGTGTCTGCTCAGGGAACTCCAAGTGTGGCTTCACTGTATGAAAAAGCTCACCCTGCTGCTGCGAGCCACTGCAGGAGGGGAAATACAAAGCACCTCAAATATGTGACACAACAACCTATCAGTGTCATCTGTGGACCATTGGTCTTCTCCAAAAGGAGACCCATTATCACCATAAACCCTAGGTTGTTCCTCAGATGATTCTGAATCAGAGAATAGTTCCCTTTCTTCAAGGGGGCCATAACCCGAAATGTCAAAAAATTCCTCAGCCTCAACAGGGAAGAGGGAAACAGCGGGGGATAAATGCCGCTTCTCGGCAGAAGCCTTAAGCGGGCCTGACCCAGCAATATGCTTTTCAATGCTGGCCACCCGTGCAGCCAAATCTGATTGAGAGTCACCGCTAGTATGCCCCTCGCTGGGGGTCAAACGCAAGCGTGGGGGGGTAGGCGAAGCCAGAGGGGGCGCCGCACCAGGGCCCGTAGCAGGCAACCCAGAATGCAGCGCAGGTTACATATACCCTGACATCTTCACTTATAGGGGAAACCCCGCATGCAACACACAGCCGGGCTTGTCCCGAAGGAACCCCAAGCACTATTAGCACAGCATTATACCCAGAAGCCTCCATATGGTGATTTTTACAAAACAATATGCACAATAGTCAGAACAGGGACACTGCTAAAACAGCCACCCTATTTGGGATGCCCCCCGAAACCTGCTAGGGAAAGTGGGAGATTGGCAATAGGCAGGGCCGAGAGAACCACAGTCAAGGGACCTGCCTGCAAGACACAATAATGTACAACATAAGCATCCCTAGCCATACAATAATAAACCAAAAGATAAAAACCCCGTAAGGGACTCACGGACCAAGTCGACAAGCGCACAGACAAGCTGATCACCAACCGTGTCGCAGCACCGCAATGGAAGGGCCACAAAATGGCAAAATGGCAGCAGTACCTAGAGGGGCAGCCCCCCCCCCCCGAAGACCACGAAAACAAGATCACGTGACGCGCCTGCGCCATGACAGTGAGACAAAAAAGCAGGGCTGTGGAGTCGGTAGATAAATGTTCCGACTCAGACTCCTCAGTTTTTTGTACTTCCGACTCCTCTGTATTAATATGTGAATGTATTTTATACATTCCTTGAAGGAAAGAAAGGCAACATACATGTCATTACTTCCAGCAGAGAGAGGTAGTTGGGCAGAAGCTGCCTTCTCCTGTGTGCTGATCTTCTGCTGAAGATAGGGCAGTGGGAGGATCCAGAAAGGGGCCTTTATTATAAAACATGATTTCCCTAGTAGAATCCCATAGTCATGTTTAAAGTTTAAAGCGGACCTTCACCCTGAATAAGAGTCTATCTTATATGTTTCCCACACCCTGTACATACAGATTGCTCACATTAAATATCATCCTACCTGCATCTACTGCATGTTACGAGCCTTTAAACATCCAAGATGGCGGCTCATCTAACATCAGGCAACCTGCAAACAGGAAGTGCCTTCTGATTGTGCAGCTCTGCATTCTGGGATTGCTGACCTTTTACTGACCCCAGCTCTGCTCTGTCTGAGCAAAGCACAGCTATAACCCTGCCCCCTGTACTTTATCCCACTCTCCTCTCCTCAGTAAGTGTGATGCTTCTCAGTCAAGATGGCGGCGCCCGTATCCTAAAGTCCTGAACAGGGTTGCAGCCCACTGGGGGAAAGAATAAAATATAAGTGACTAAAAACGTAAAATATATTAATTTTAGATGCTGGGGAATCGTTTTATAAGGGTTTGGGCTTTCAATAAATCATGGTGAAGGTCCGGTTTAAGCTAACAATCGAAGTTTACAAGTTTTTATAGCCTTTTGCTGAATGACAGCAGTTTTTCCAATGGTACAGTTTCAGTCTTGAACTATTGATCTCCATTCCCTTCACTTATACAAGTGTCTCTAGTCCTGCAAAAAACATATTTACTTAATCCCTTATCAGTGAGAGGCTAGGTTTCCCTATGGGTTCCCTGTAACAGCAGAACACAGCACTATGCAAAGTATAAGTATTGCCGCTTCAAATTGTGCATTGCGTGCCATATAGTGAAGCACATGAAAAGCATGCTTCTTCACGGTCACTTAAAGTGGACCAACACCCTCCCATGATCGGCCCGGGAATCTATAAGATTCCCGGACCGATCAGACCCCTGACTGTGGGGCACCCCGATCGGGGGTGCCCCGCTGTGTGAAACCCCCCACAAACCCCTAAATCCCTACCTTATCCACGATCCAGCGGCGCCCGCCACCGCCTCCCGCGCGTCCCTCTAGCAGGACGCGCACCCGCGCCGGCCGTTTGTGAATGTAAGAGTGACGCGCGGAAGGCGGCGGCGGGCGCGCTCTCTTGTCCATCGGCAGGGATTGGCAGCGGCGGTCACGTGGGAGCGAGGAGAGGTGAGTTTTTCGGGGTTTCTGGGGGGTTTCACACAGCGGGGCAACCCCGATCGGGGTGCCCCGCCGAAGTGGACCAAAACCCAGAATAGTCAAAATCCTGGGTGTTGGTTCACTTTAACATGTTCGTTTTGCGGTTACGCGAGGCACTGCATGCATTGGTCTTTATTCTTACAATAGAGACGTCATTAATTATAACACTTTGTGAATTGGGACATTTAAACTTGCTAAATCAAAATTTAGTAGGAGTCGGAGTCGGTGCATCGTTTGCCGACTCAGACTCCGACTCCAGGTACCCTTTCCTCCGACTCCACAGCCCTGCAAAAAAGCACAGTAAAAGCGCCAACCACCGCGGAGCGCCGTACTACGGCCTCCACACACACCAACACGAAGTGACAAAAAGCACAGTAGTAAAACACAAAGTGTACTCCCCGGGCGTCCCCTGCCAATAATGCGGAATGCAATGAGGGGGTCCTGCACAACCAACAGCGTGAAAAGGGAGGGAGGGGGGAAAGGAGGGATAAATATCCCGATATAAAGGGCTGGGGGCATCCCAATGAGGCTCACCGTAAAGAGCCTGTCACCGGCTACCCTTTGGTACAGGGTCTTGCGGCCCCGGAGCGACGCTCCTTCAGCACCTGACCCTAGTGCTGTCCTACCTTCACCCGAACCGTCAGCCGTGGCTGGGAGGCAATGGGTCCAGAACGGGTGGAAATAAGCCTGCAGGGCCCTAGGCAAAGCCCACTCCCTGCGCAGAAGTAGCCATCTTCATCTTCGCAGTCCAGACTGCAGAAAGACTCTGGGAATTAGTGGGAGGTTCCTGGCTATTTAAGGGGCCGGGAGTGGCCACAAGTCTTTTTCTGCAGTCCAGCGCCATCTTGTGGATGTATTACCCATGTGTAAGGAATATTCTAGAACAGGACGTGCTGTATACTTGGAATTAAACATCATATGTCCATCTTGTTCAACAAAGTGACGTGGCAGTTGAAAATGATTTTGCATTATTTACAGATAACCAATCATAGTAAGCATCTAATTCTTTTTTGAAGTGGTTAACTGTTGCAGCTGTAAAAATCTTTTGTGGGAGGTTATTGCACAGATTTATAGTTCTCATTGTAAAGAAGAATGTTCACCTGTTTTCCCCAGATCGAGGTATGTTCTTAAGAGGATTTTACATGAAATTGCTTTTTTGTATTGAATATATATATATATATATATATATATATATATATATATATATATATATATATATATAAAAATAAATAATATTTATTTATATTTTTACAAGCCTCCCCCTTCGGCATCTCTTGTAATCATTCCTCATAACGAAGATCCCTCACCACCCCTCTCTCTTTTTTTGGTGGCTCACCTCTGCACCCATTCATACTTAATATGCATCAGTTCTATTAACTGGTTCCAAGAACGGGAGTGCATATTCTAGATAAAGACCAGTGCCTTGTAAAGAGGACATTTTAAATCTCTATCCTGGCATTCCAGGTCTCTTTTGCATGACTACTTCTGGGTGGCCTTGGAAGCGGCTTCCAGACATTGCAAACTGTTAAAGCGGACCCTCACCCTGAATAGGAGCATATCTTATACGTATACACACAAAGACCTGGGTGTGCAGAACGTTTTATTTTATAAAAGAACAAAACTAAGAACATGAAATGGGGTGAAACGCTGATCATTTGACCTTTCGTATCATTGCAGGTTACCCATAAACTTTGTCAAGGGTAGATCCCCCTCCCCTCTTGTATGTGAGACTGGCCAATACAAATCCTCATTAAAATGCCCGGTAGCAAGAGTAGGGGTCAATGATTCCAGCCATGCATTTGTTTTTTCTTTTACCGAAAGGAAGAAGAATCAGGGTTGACATGACGGAAATGCTGCTGTCAGTTATAAAGTATAACAGGTTCTCCAACAGGTAACCGGTACCACAAGCTGCACTGCCTGGCGCACAGCGAGAAATCATATTACTTTTGCCAAAAAAGGTCTCTCTGGTTCATTTAATAGAGTAAGTCAATGTCCTAAAATAGGCTGACTGTCATTCGTCAGAAAGCAACTGTCCTAGTTTTAGGAATGGTTTCTCCAGGGATGGAAAGCCAGAGTGTGTGGCGCTCCCGCCGATCATGTCACTGCCGACCATGTGAAGGGGACTCCATTTGCTATGCAGACCTATGACACCCGAGGTCCTGGAGAGATTCTTCATTCGTTATATTTCTTCCAACCACATGACCGCTGGTAACTGGGTGAGGTGGTCACATGATTGGCAGCCAAACGTGAATGAGGAAGTGACGACTTGATTATAGTTTTCCTTTAAAGTGGACCCCCCGGCATCCCACAATTTTAGGTGGCCCTAAAGTTAAAAATCCCTACAAAAGCCCAAATAAAAAAGATAGCTCTGTATGATGGGGGCGGGACAGGAAATGGTGACAAAGCATGCCTCCGACTGTGGAAGGTGCAGCTGTCATATGTGTTTAGTTGTTTCCTGTGCCCTGTTGGATGGAGCTCTGCTAAGAAAAGGTGAATAATTCTCATTGTTCACTGCTGTCTTACACAGGTGGCATGGGGGCTTCTGGTGGGCGTGTGGGTTGAGATCAATGGAATAGCCTGGAATTATATTTGGAGCGGTCCAGTAGTGAGCTTAGCAGCAGTAGGGAGAGGCTGTACAGATGCTGCTCACTCCCGACGCTCCATGCGAGGTTCGGTGGAGAGTTCTATGCCGTGCATTACTAAGTCAGTTGGACAAGAGCCCATGTATAAACCATGTGATCGCCGGTGAGGATATAGTACTTACACTTGGGTTATCCTCCGCCAGATGGCGCCGCACTGCAGAGACATGCAAAACAGGCTCCTCCCGGACCCTCAAATACCCAGGTACCTCCCACAAAACCCCAGATTTCTCTGCAGTGCCGACTGCGAAGACATGAGGTATCACTCTCTCGCAGGTGAGCGGGGCCATCTATGCCTGCGGCCCTGTTGTACTATTTCCACCCGTCCTCCCTGTGATGTGCCTCCCAGCCCTGGCTGCACTGGTCGGGTGAAGGTACCATGCGTGCTTATGGAGTCATGCTCCACCGCAGTCCCCCACCAAAGGGTAGGCGGTTTAGGCTGATGGTGAGCCTCTAGGGGATGCCCCTCCCGCATTATTGCCCCATGCCCCGTGTATCGGTGGGCCCGTACAAAGGGTCGCCATCCTCCCTCGTTCCCCCCGTGGCTCGGGGGGAAAGAAAGGGGGGGGGGGTGGTGGTCTCAGTGTATGGTGTTTACACGCTTATGGCCTTAGTATTGTCCTTTGACTGGTATTCCTGGTGTCAGAGCCGCGCTGTTTGCTTTTTTATTGTGTATCTGCCGCCGCCGCCGCGCGCGCCTCTTTCCTTTACTGGATGTGCTGCGCTGGGTGGTGCCGTCGCCTTCTGGCCCTGAATACTGGGGCCAGTGTGACACTGACGATTTGTTGATTAAGGTCTTTAAGGTACTGTCTATCTCTCTCCCTGGTGAGGCACCCAAGCCTAGAGGGGTGCGTTTCCATACAGCGACAGCATGCTTGGAATTTCTAGAGCAGGCTCATTTCCATGCTCTTGTGCTCAAGGAATGGGAATGCCCCAGTAAACTTCCAAGGGACTGGGATAGGAAATACCCTTTTCCCCCTGAGGTGGTTAATTGTTGGTCATCACCCCCCGTGGTGGATGCGCTGATCATAGGGGTTCCTAACCCCCCCTTTATTACAGCCCCTGCTTATAGTACCCTTCGGGATGCTGAGGACCGGCGCATTGATCTGCTGGCCTCCCACGCCTTTTCTTGTGCAGGGACGGCGCTGCGCTGCGCCCGGTCTGTGCCGCAGCTATTACTGCAGTGGCCGCTAGAACCTTCATCAAAAAGATGCTTGATCATCACCCTGAGGATCTCCCCTGGGAGGTGTTTAAGGCACTCTCCAGTTGTGATGTATTTGTAAAATGTATTCTATTAGCGCTGGATGACACCATTAGAATGTGTGCAAGAACTTCTGCCCTTGTGGTGACTATACGTCGCTTGGTCTGGCTGCGACAGTGGGGTGCTGACGATGCTACTAAAAAGACTCTTACTGGGCTTCCCTTTAGAGGGCAACGCCTATTTGGGGCCCGTCTGGACCTGTTTGGTAAAAAGGGCAAATCACCCCAACACAGACGGCCGTCTCGGCCCCCTCGGGGCAGGGGCACCCCTCCCCCCCTACCTTAGTGTTAAACAGGAACCAGGGGTGTCCTTCCTGGCGTTTTGCGCAGACTCCTGCCCCAGGAGCAACAGACAACGTCCTGGCCCCTCCGGCGGGGCTAAGCCCAAATCTTTCACCAAACCCCCTCAAGCATGATGGGGCGCCCTTGCCCGTCTGGGTGAGGGGATGGCTGCAGCATCTTGCTCTTATCAGGAGGCATCTCACCTCATTCTGGTGGATTCAAGAGGTAGTGTCCTCCGGATACAGGATAGCGTCTGCTGCACGGCCTCCCCCAAGTTTATCAGGGTACTCCTGGTCCCTGCCTCTGTTCAGGTGTTGGTGCAGGCCATGCAGGGCCTATGGGGTCTTGGGGTCACTTGCAGATTGCCCCTAACAGGCTGAGGCAGGGGCCGCTACACCAACCTTTTCCACAGTCCCCTGAAAGGATAGGTCAGTCTGGTCCATCCTGGATTCCCAAGTTTGCGGCAATTCACCAGTTACAGCAGTTCTGCATGGATACTCTGGGTTGGGCCATCAGCGCCTTGCGCTCAAGGGGCTTCTTGCCGTCTGTGGAGCTCAAAAGATGCTTCTGTTCACTTCCCTGTGTCCTCTGGACACCGAGGCTCTTCAGGTTCGTGTTGGAAGTCAAACACTGCTAATTTGTGGCCTTGTTATCTGGCCTCTCTTCA
Organism: Gastrophryne carolinensis; assembly: GCA_027917425.1. Taxonomy (NCBI): domain Eukaryota; kingdom Metazoa; phylum Chordata; class Amphibia; order Anura; family Microhylidae; genus Gastrophryne; species Gastrophryne carolinensis. Next base: position 129,520,302 of record CM051241.1, on the reverse strand, counting down.
GCCCCCAGAGTGCCCACCAAGGTGCTGACGGGGGTGATGTCTCTGATGAGACCAAGGGGCGTCCGCGCTATGACCTACCTGGACGTCCTTTTTCGCTTCCCTGTCTCTACGTCAGGCTAAGTTGATTACTCGGCTGGTGGTGTCCACTGGGAGTCATTTGGATGGGTGATCAATCACCCCAAGTCCTCATTGTCCCCTCAATTGGTAACCTCATTCCTAGGAATGAATCTGGATTCGGTTCAGGCGAGAATCTTCCTTCCTTAGCAATAAAGTGTTCCCATGGATGCCAATCTATCTGGTCGAAGGGGGGGGGGGTGGTTTCTTCTGAAACTGCGGTTCTGGGGGAGGTGGGGCCCTTAGAAGGTCCATACACCTATCGATGTTTGAAACAGTGAGCGTTCAGGTTGGTTCTATCTCGCTTGACTACTCCTCTTCAGGGCCTGCCCGTTCGGGGGCGCTCGGTCTGTCTGACGGGCCTACATTAATCATCTGGGAGGGACCTGGAGCAGGAGTGGGGGTCCCTCTGCGACAGGATGTGCTAATCCCTGTGTCACTATAGGGGTCCAACCAGTTGTGGATCTTTTTGTGTCCCGTCACTATCACAAGCTCTCGGCCCTTGTTTCCCTGTCCCAGGATCCTCTGGGCGTGGTCATGATGCCTTGGTAATGTCATGGCTGGACATTCTGTTCTGTATCTCTTTTCTTCATTCCCCTGCTAGGCAGGGTTCTGAGCAGGATTGCTCTGGAAGGGGGGGACCAGCGATTCTGGTGGCCCCCGGGTGGCCTAGTAGAGTGTGGATCGCAGACATGGTACTGAGGGCAGTAGATCTGTACGTTCTGCCAGGAGTGCCAGTTCTGCTCACTCAGGGCCCCTTTACGTCACCCCAATCTACAGACTCTGGCCTAGACGGCCTGACTGTTGAAGCTTCCATCTTGATGGAGACGGGCTTATCTGTCTCGGTGATCGAGACTATGGGAAGACTAGGAGCAAGCTTCTTCTTCTTCTTCCATCTGTTATAGGGTATGGCATACCCATATTGATTGATGTGAGTCTAGGTCTCTTCCCTGTTGGGCGTTCTCTGTTCCCAGGGTTCTAGAGTTATTACAGCATGAGTTGGAGTTGGTTCTCCAAATCAGTACTCTGAAGGGTCAGGTTCTGCCCTGTCCGCCTTCCTTTAGAAGTCTTTTGTTCAGTTTTCCTTGGTTAAGACTTTTTTCAGGGGGTTGCTCATGTGCGTCCCCCATGTAATCCTATGGTCCCTGTTGGGATTTGAATTTGATTCTGTCTGCCTTGCGGGGCTTTTCCCTTTGGTCCTATTCAGGATGCTGTCTGGCTGTTCTTGCCTTCAAGATTGTCCTTCTGAAGATACACCAGGATACGGTGGTGTTCCGCCTTAAGCGGACTTTCTGCCTAAGGTGGTGTCTTTTGTTCTTTGATTCAAGAGACTGCTCTTCCTTCTGTGCCTTATTCCTAGCAACGCTGAGGAAAGGGTTCTGTATTCCTTGAACAGGTGTTGGAAGTTTTTTCCCTGGTAGTCACTGTGTCCTTTAGGAGAACTGATGCTCCTTTGGGCCTACGGACACTCCATCCTGAATGTACCCGATCTCGTCTGATCTTGGGGGGTTAGGCGGCTTTGGGCCTGGTCATTTCTAGTATGGGATGGTTCCTTCTGGTCCTAGGAAAGGGTTTTGGCTTCCGCCAAGTCTACTGTTAGCGATTGGATTCGTCAGGCTGTTACTCAGGCCTATTCCACTAAGGGGTAGAGTCTTTCTTTTCGCTTTACTTCTTATTCTACTTGTGCTTTTGGTGCCTCTTGGGCTTATCGGCGCCAGGCTTCTGTTGGAACTAGTTTTGCTAGGCCGTTAATTGGTCTTCTGTTCATACCTTTTCAAAGTTTTACAAGGTTGATGTCTTGGCTGCAAGGTTATGCAGGTGAATGTGGTTTTAACTGTCTGCTGATGCCTTTTTTTGGGATCCCACCCTACTTTATTGGACAATGCTATTGGATGTCCCAAGTGTAAGTACTATATCTGAGCAGGACGTACTGTATACTAAGAATAATACAATTCTGTGAAATACTCACCTGTAGAATTGATATTATTTGTATACAGTACGTCTTGTTCCACCCCACCCTGGTTTTTGCATTATTCTGGATCCCCTGTATGGTGATTGTTATTTTTATAGTTACCAGTTGGTGGTTAAAATCTCCCGGCTTCTTGTTCACTGCTTTTCAATGCTGGGGATTTGTGGGAGGTCCCTGGGTATTTGAGGGGCCAGGAGGAGCCTGTTTTGCATGTCTCTGCAGTGCAGCGCCATCTGGCGGAGGATAACCCAAGTGTAAGTACTATATCTGGAGCAGGACGTACTGTATACAAATAATATCAATTCTACAGGTGAGTATTTCACAGAATTGTATTTTTCCTGACACATGCACCTTGATATTTATTGAAAAAAAGTCTAACGGCGCATGTGCACAGCCAATCGGTGCATTAGGCGCAATTGGCTTTTCTCAGCATGCTTTTCTTAGTCAACAAGAGCTCTTGTCAGCTAAGGGCCGAATGGAGCCAAGTGTGCAGCCGGAAGCTTCCCCTGCTATGCTCAAGCTGGAGGCGTGCCTGCGCCGGCCATTAACAAATGCTAAAGGTATAGCGGAGTGCTGCCGTAGCCCGCATATGCTCTATTGAAACAGTGGTCAGGTAAGTTTTAACGGCAATCGGGGAAGGGGTGGGTTGGGGGTTCAAACAGAAATTTGTAGACACCAGTTTGTTGGCCAGCCCTAAAGTCTGAGACTCCAGGGCCAGCCAAATACATGATTGGTCCTGTTTAATACAGCATGCTACCTTCCATGAAGGGATAGGATAGGGTTCTCTGTATTGCTTTACTTCACACAGACGCTTTTCACTGGTGGGCTGAGTTAGCATGAGGTCATCCTGCGCAGCAAAATTTTAATATGGCTGTAGAGACCGTGTCCAACAAAGTTGTAAGGTGTGTCAGGGCCGGCTCCAGATTTATGCGATAAGAGTCTTAGTGGGCCCCTGGGAGGTGTGGTATGCTACTCCATACATGGCGATCAAGTGGCATGTATGAAAATAAAATATAAAAAAAAATGGAAATAAACAGAAAGAACAAAAGCATATAACAAATTACAGAAACGAAGAAGGAATAAAAGGAATGACCGAAAAGGCAGGAAAAGACAGGGAGAATCAATGGGAGAAAAAAAGAACAGAAGAGATAGGAGGAAAGAAAGAATAGAACGACTGACAGAAAAAAAAAAAAAAGATAGAAGGAAAGAAGAAAAAGAGATAAAAGCGAGAAAAAAGGAATAGCAGAACAAACAGATGAAAGAAACAAAGTATAGATGGAAGAAAGAATAGAAGGAAAGAAACAAAGAATAGAAGGACGGATAGAAAGAAAGTCTCTCCCAATGGCCAATCTGCCCCTGCCTGACAGTCTTTAGTCCTGGTTACTGCACGGCCATGTGTCCTGCAAAGGCGCTGCCCAGGGTATATGGAATGAGGTGGGCCCTCTCAAGGTGCAGGGACCCGGCATCTTCCCAGTGCTGACACCTGCCCTGAGTTGCGTGACCAGGTTATCGGATTGATTTAACATGTTGTATGCCGATCATACAGCTTTCAATCTTATTTGCTTTCCTTCATTTGAACAAATTGGAGAAAAAGAGCACTGACTGAGCAAAGAGTATAGAGTTTGGACAGCTCAGATTGTAAGATTCGTGGTCTAGATAACCAGATAACAGATCCCTAGCAAAACTACAATGATTCCGGAACTACTCTGACAACCCCCCTCAACAAATCCACTCCATTACCTACAGCATGCCTATGCCGGACCCATATGATACATTGATTACCAGCTTGAAGACATTGCTTAGATGGTTTCAGAAAGGAACTGTCAAGCCATCAAGGAACAGAAGTTACATCAGATCACCATGTCCAACTGCATACCTAACGGCAGCCAGCATACAGGACTTACCTAGAGAGAGTGTTTAGTTGCCGAGGAACCCCTCATCAGAGTGTGCCTACATACCCCGCACAGCATTCAAGTCACATACCTTCCAGCCAGAAAACGAAGCTCTAGCAGAAAATTGGAGAGGAGGAGGAAGGAGGAGGAGCGCTGCAGACCTGCACGGACCTGTGCTCTTCACAATCTGCAGAGAGAAGATGAGCAGTCAGAGGCAGCTGCACACCAAGCATGCACGCTCACTTTCACATGACGCTAAACTAAATATGGAGACCCCAATATAGCAGCATCCAGCCTGACGCCTATGCCACCCTCTACTCGGTGATGTCACTGACCCACAACGCTGACCCCCCTTTTTTGATGCGACACCAGCGAGCCATCCTTAATGATTCATAAACTAGCTATCCTGGGGGAGTGGGACCTAGAGAGAGACTTGTAACCGGTATACTGAATTGCATCGCCCCTTCCTAACATCTCCATTTAACCCTTTAAGTGCCAGCCTACCTAGATTTTTTGTCACACTCTGTTGCCAGACTACTTTTCACGTTTTTGCGCTACACATGTTCAACCTTGATTTTTGAAGGGATTTCCAGGGATTTTCCAGGAAAATGATATATTGTTTTTTTCAGCAGAGTCTGGGCTTCAACATGTCTTGTTTGGCCTTTTTTTTAGTGTATTCTCAATACTTTTGGGTGAAATATGTGCAAAAAAATAAAATTATTTTTTACAATTTGTAGTGTTTTTTTGTAATAAAAAATGTAAGTTTGTTAATAAAATATTATTGTGTGTGAAAGCCCTATTTCTCCCGGTTACAATGGTACCACATATGTATTGGTATACACCCTTTCCTGCCCAGACTACTCCCCCAAACTGAAACAGCAGTTTAGGAGATTTCGGATAGGATACAACTATGCAATATGATTGCATAGTTGTAAGGGGTTAACTTAAAAAAAAAAACCCTTAAAATCCCCCCCAAAAATGACAAAGGGACCCCCTTACCCAGCATTACCGACCCGGACCAGCTATGGGGGCTTGTAGAACAGGGCGCAGGGGCCAGCGTTGGCCCGGGCCCTTCTGCCCCCCCCCCCCGGCCGTTGGGGAGGCAGGTAATAGGGGGCTGGGGGTTTTGGCAAGTCACCCGCTAGACGCAGGTGATTGCCAGCCCCAGAGCCTTGTGAACTGATTTAAGGGGTCTCATGGACCCCTTACCAGTTCACAAAGGGTTAAGTAAAATAAAAAAAAAAAGACAGACACAAAATTCTTTATACTTTTTTCACTTATACTTACCTCTGATCCCGTGTCCCGCGCCGCTGCAGATGACACTTGTCGGTAGTGATCGGAGCAGGGAGGGTGGGAGGCAGGGAGATCAGAGCCTCCCTGCTTCCCACCGCTACCGACAAGTGACAGATCGGAGCCGGGTGTGACACTATGAGGAGCGGGATAACGTCATACCGCTCCTCCCACAAGTGGGCGGGGCTAGGGGTGGGGCCAGCGCCGGCCGAAGAGGATGGTGAGGGCCCGTTGCTGGGTCCTCACCCGAAGCGTGGTAAGTCCAGGGGGGGATCGGAGCCCCCCCTGGTGAAGAGAAGACATCGGAGGAGCGAGTGAGCAGGTGAGTGTCATTATTATTATTTTTTTTTCTTTTAGATGTCGGCGCGGCGGGGGGGGGGGGGGGGGGCTATTCGAGAATAGCTGGCAAATTCAAACAGGGGGTCAGGTAAGTCTGTATCTTTTTTACTTTTTTTTTTTATGGGGCTCTAAAGTCAGGCACATAACAATTGGACAGGCAGTTACGTGAGACTCACGTAGCTGGCACTAGAAGGGTTAATCAATGTAATTACACTGCAAAATAATACATTTAAAATGATTTTTTTTTTTTTTTTTTTTTTTTTTTTTTTTTTACAGGCTTAAAGCGGACCTTCACTCTGAATAAGAGTCTATCTTATATGTTTCCCACACCCCGTACATACAGATTGTCCACATTAAAAATCATCCTACCTGCATGTGCTGCATGTTATGAGCCTTTAAACATCCAAGATGGCGGCTTATGGAAGCCGCCATCTTATCAGGCAGCCTGCAAACAGGAAGTGCCTCCTGACTGTGCTGCTCTGCATTCTGGGACTGCTGACCTTTACCTGACCCCAGCTCTGCTCTGTCTGAGCAAAGCACAGCTATAACCTGCCCCCCTGTACCTTATCCCACTCTCATCTCCTCAGTAAGTGTGATGCTTCCGAGTCAAGATGGCGGCGCCCGTATCCTAAATTCCTGAACAAAGTTGCAGCCCAGTGGGGGAAAGAATAATAAGTTAGTGATTAAAAACGTAAAATATATTAATTTTAGATGCTGGGGAACCGTTTTTTAAGAGTTGGGGCTTTTCATTAAATCACGCTGAAGGTCCGGTTTAAAGAAGAACCCCCCACCCCAAGATTGTCACCATTCTGGTGATGGTTCCTCTCCAGCGGGGCATCCCAACTTGGAACATGAACCCCTAGAATACCGGGGCATGATCGACTCCAATCAGCAGCTTGTGCTTCATTCAGCTTTACTAAGTTGCTCTGACATCAGCCGCTGGTCGCTCCCCTTCAGCTGTCTATACCTGCACCAGCCATTCAGAAAAGCATAGTGCAGGTATGCACAACAGGCGAACTGAAGCCTGCCGCTGCAGCACGTGCATGTGCCATGGGATTGCCAGCAAGGAGCATCGGGGCATCCAAAAATCCCACAAAGGGGGAGAACAAAGTCTTTTAACAATCACCCTGAATTGAGACCAAGGAAGTCACAATTAAGCATTAAGGGTGGTTTGATGGCAAACAGGATGAAACTGCACACTGGAGTAAAGCATGCCCCCTATTGGAAAAGGAGCAACTTCTGCCTGTCTGTGCTACTGGTTTCTGTCCCCATGGCATGCAGCTCTGCTAGGAAAAAGTGAGAGTCTTTCTAATGCAGGGCTTACTGAGGGTGCAGGTTCGTTTAGTGGTACTGTGAGTCAGGACCCTCTCTGACAAGGCTACAAGCTTGGAGATCAGTTTTAAAGTCCCTGGTTGCCCACAATGTTTACAGATCTGGTAACCCCACAGTGCATGTGCGGGTTTTAAAGGCATCCATGGCTTCAAACAAAATTTAGGTCTGCTGCTCCTGTAACTTGCATTCCACATGACTGTCAGTGGGGTTGCAGTTAATGGCATGGTTAGTTGCTGAATGGCACAGAACTGCAGCAATAGCAGACACAGCGAGGCATCATGAATCGGGATGCCCCCCATGAGACAGAGGTGGAAAAGTCATTTTTAACTACTTCCGGTTTGCTGTAGGGTCTCCATGCACTAGATTGAGCATACTGTATTTTTGAGGTTCTCCCTTGGTTCTAGTCATGTTATGTAAGCAGAGAATATATAAGCATTCAAATACAGAAGTAGGGACTTCCGTATGCTTAGAATCTGGAAGCCAGGATCTGGTCAAAGGCCCAGGGGTGCACCTTTAATGAGGCTATGTACGGCTAGCACCTAAGGATGCATCAAGCAGTGGTGTACATAGCTCTAATGGGGCACCACAGCAGGGCCCGCATAAGCACCCACTACTCTGGACCCACCACAAACAGTACAATGAGTATCAATCATCAGCACACATCTGCTGGAGGTGAGGTTAGGGAATGCTGGATGGGAGACACCAACAGGCCATTGGAAGAAGAAGGCAGCATGGCTGTGTGGCAAGTATAATGAGGGGGAGGAGGCAGCATGGCAGCACAGCATGGTGCTTATTCATTCGGCTCCGCTGCCATGGTGGTGGTAAGGCAAGGAAGTGCACGTCTGCTGGGGGGGGATGTTGGAGCATGCACAGGAGCAGGGCAAGATGGCAGAAGCCTATGGGCCACTGGAGGAAGGGAGGCAGCATGGCTGGGTAGGCGAGTATGATAAGGGGGAGCTTGGGTCGGCACTGTATGCCGCTTCTTTAACCCGTTCTGCTGCAGCCAGGTGGTGAACAGACTATGCACCGGGCCCTCTCCTGCCATGGGCCCAGGGACAGCTGCTGACCTCAATAAAATGTAGACGCCTATCAGGAGGTGGACACTAGTTCATTGGTGGTTCAGTGGGGATTGGGCTGCTGCTGCTACACACCAACATGAAGGATATTGGATATTCAGACAGATTACCATTTCAGAAGGCCTTTCATTAGTTCACCTAATGATAGGAAGGACCACTCTTGTATGTTAGGAGAGAAACCACCTTATTCTGTGAATGAATGAATCATCCATGCGGGGAGATTCTTCCATCATGTCTGAAGTGCTGTATTAAAATGTAAGTCTCTGAGAACCCTCAACACTCCTGTTCCCTCCCACCATCTGCCTCCAAAATTTACATTCAACTTGTTTTAAACACAAGGCAACTGGCTCCTGCATTTTTGTGAGCAAACCTTTGAGAGAACCTACGAGAGTTCCCTTCATTCTACTCCATCAGCGTTCACAGACCAGGGCAGGGTGGACAATTAATTGTTTATACATATCAGCAGCAGAGTGCATAATGATTGATTACAGTCATACCGATCGTGCAAATCAACTGTCAGTATCGGAGCCTTAAAGTGCATGGTGTATTGCCTTGAGAGAACTGACAGCTTGGTGGATCTGGAACCTGTGCTGCCCACATGGACTTAAGCCTGTTACATGTTTACAACCCTGAGCTGCCTGCCCTGACCTTAGCTTGTCTTCTTATCCAAGTTCTTGCACAGCCTGCTAAATTTCTTCTGATCCAAGAACCTGAGCTGCCTTGACAGACTTTGGCCAGTCTTCTTGTCCAAGAACCTGAGCTGCCTGCCTCAACTTTGGCCTGTCTTCTCGCTGGACGTGAGCAGTTTGCTCTAACTTCGACCTGAAGCAAAGCTGGACTTCAATTTCTCCTTCTGCCATTTCGGTGGTTCTGCACCAAAGGCCCTGGCATCTAGTTCTCACAGTTGGATGACCCAAAAAGAATCTGAAGCCCAGTTCTTTCCCAACATCAGGGGCTCTGGTCAAAACCAGGACGTTCAGATCCCAGAACATGGGTAGTGTAGCGAATACAGTGGTTCACCAGTTCAACTTGATCCCAACCTATCACTCACTCCAGCACACCAGCATGCATAGGTACAAGATATGGAAGAAAAGGTGAACTGTTTTAGGACTGTACAGGATAGGCAGGCAAGGAAATGCTGTGATGCTGGGTTTCAGAGCAGCATGTCAAGTTCCAATGAACAGAATACAAGCTGTCACTCATACCCTCACTCATACCCTCTGTCCCACCAATGACTGCTTTGGCTCCTTCCTCAACTCTCCTTGGGCTGGATTTCTGGAAAAATAATTATATATATTTTTTCCCTTCTGACAAGGGAACACAGGTACCTGCTTCTGCATAAATCCCTTGCATACTATTCGAAGTGCAGGGAGAGTTATATTTGACAATGTCTGGGGACATATGGCCAGTGGTAACAGGTTATGCTGTGTGGGGCAAGGGCATGTCCCGATGGCACTGAGTAGCTCTGAGGTATTCTGGGATGTGTGTGCGGCCTCGACAGCTTCCTATTATAACCCTACAGGTGTAGACAGAAGAACTTAATGGCAGCATTTAGAAAGGTCACCGCTAAGCCTGCCTCATACACAACAGGAACAGCTTGCAGTTTCCAGACGCCTTTTATTTAAAGGGGAATATATATATATATATATATATATATATATATATATATATATATATTTTTTTTTTTTTTTTATTTTTTTTTTTATTTTTTTATATTATATCCATCCCCAATCCAGTCACTTTTTTCTCTAAAGCCATACTTTAATTTAGGTTTTTTTTTTTTTTTTAAATGCTGACCCTCCAAGTCAAATATTCCTAGAAAGGTATGAAAGTAGGCAGAATTACCCCATGAGCATACGTTCTGGTGCTCCACATGACCATTGACAACCAACTTGGTGCGCAGGTTCAGCGGATCTTACTGGCCGCCACTGGTCACATCGGGGCTAGAGCCCAGCTAACCCAGTTGGTCTGTGGTGGCTGAAGGCATGCACAAATGTGGCTGCTGTAGCCACAGGAACGTGTAGAGGAGCATTAAAGGAAACCCAAAAAATACCATTTTGTGTGTACTCACCTGTAAAATGGGTATTACGAGTATGTCACACACCCCGCTTCCAACATTCATGACACTTGGGAAACCGGCCTGTAGAGGGCGATCTTGCAGAGATGACATAAAAAAAAGGTAGCCCCTCTTGGTCCATAAGTACCTGGGACCTCCCACTATTCCCCAGTCCTTAAGAAAGCAGTGAGAAACCAGGAAGAGCCAATTATATAGTAAAATTGAAAATAACAAGAACACCATATAAAGGATCCCAGAACAAAAAAGGGCGGGGGAAGCGGGGTGTGTGACATACTCGTAATACCCATTTTACAGGTGAGTACTCACAAAATGGGATTATTCCTAGTATGTCACACACCCCGCTTCCAACATTCATGACACTTGGGACCAGGGCTGTGGAGTCGGTCGATAAGTGTTCAGACTCCTCAGTTTTTTGTATTTCCGACTCCTCTGTATTAATATGTGAATGTATTTTATACATTCCTTGAAGGAAATAAAGGCAACATACATGTCATTACTTCTAGCAGAGAGAGGTAGTTGGGCAGAAGCTGCCTTCTCCTTTCTGTGTGCTGATCTTCTGCTGAAGATAGGGCAGTGGGAGGATCCAGAAAGGGGCCTTTATTATAAAACATGATTTCCCTAGTAGAATCCCATAGTCATGTTTAAAGTTTAAGCTAACAATCGAAGTTTACAAGTTTTTATAGTCTTTTGCTGAATGACAGCAGTTTTTCCAATGGTACAGCTTCAGTCTTGAACTATTGATCCTCCATTCCCTTCACTTATACAAGTGTCTCTAGTCCTACAAAAAACATTTACTTAATCCCTTATCAGCGAGAGGCTAGGTTACCCATGGGTTCCCTGTAATAGCAGAACACAACACTATGCAAAGTATAAGTATTGCCGCTTCTAATTGTGCGTTGCGTGCCATATAGTGAAGCATATGAAAAGCATGCTTCTTCACGGTCACTTAACGTGTTCGTTTTGCGGTTACGTGAGGCACTGCATGCATTGGTCTTTATTCTTACAATAGAGAAGTAATTAATTATAACTTTTTGTGAATTGGGACATTTAAACTTGCTAAATCAAAATTTAGTAGGAGTCGGTGCATTGTTTGCCGACTCCAGGTACCCAAAATTTCCTCCGACTCAGACTCCACAGCCCTGCTTGGGACATCCAATAGCAGTTGCAATAATGGGTGGGGATGCAACAAGGAAATAAGGCATAACTTAAATTACTGCAGCTTGCAGAACCTTGCGGACAAAAGCAGCATCCGCTGAGGCCCGCACATCAACCTTGTAAAACGTAGAAAAAGTATGCACCGAAGACCAAGTAGCAGCCTTGCAAACTTGTTCAACAGAAGCCTGGTGCTGAAAATCCCAAGACGCTCCAACAGCACGAGTAGAATGAGCAGTAACACGAAAAGGGGGTACTTTCCCCTTAGCAGAATAGGTCCCAATAATGGCCTGACGTATCCATTTACTAATGGAAGACTTGGCGGGCGCCAAACCCTTCCTAGGCCCAGAAGGCACAACAAAAAAGGCATCCGTCCTACGGAAGGCCGAAGTAGTAACCAAATAATATTTAACGCAACAAACTACATCCAAAGAATGTAAAACCCTTTCCTTGTCATTACTAGGATTAGGGCACAGTGAAGGCAGAACTATATCCTGATTTAGGTGGAAAGCAGACACCACCTTAGGAAGGAAATCCAGTTTAAAACGGAAAACCACCTTGTCCTGATGCCTCTCAAAGTAAGGAGCCTCCTTAAGATGGAGATTTCAGCAGCCACGCCGTCAAAGCCAGCATTGGTAAATTGGGGTAACAGAGTTGACCCTGGGCAATGAGATCTGGAAGAAGAGGCAGATGGAACTGATCCACTGCCAGCCTTGTGACGTCTGCGAACCACAGGCGTCTGGGCCACCTTGGTGCCACCAGAATTGCTGGCGCCCCTTCCAGAACTAACTTGCGCACCACCTTGCTTATCATGGCGAATGGGGGAAACAGATACAGGAACCCCAGATCCTTCCAGACCAAAGACATGGCATCCACTGCCACTGCCAGAGGATCCTGGGATAGAGACACAAAGGCTGGAAGTTTGTGGTTGTGACAAGAAGCAAATAGGTCAACCGCGGAGTCCCCCACTTGTGACAAAGGAACTGAAAGACCCTGGGATTGAGAGACCACTCCCCCTGGCGAGCATCCTCTGCTCAGGGAGTCTGCTTCCATGTTCTCTACCCCAGGAATGTAAACTGCCGATATGCAAGGAACATTGATCTCTGCCCAGTGCAGGATCAGAGACACTTCCCGGAGGGCACCCCAACTGCGAGTCCCTCCCCGGTGATTGATGTATGCAACCGCTGTTTGATTGTCTGACCGAATCTGAACCGGCAGACCCCTCAAGAAATGGGTCAGTCGAAGTAGAACTAAACGAATGGCCCGTAGCTCCAACAGATTGATTGGAGAGTGAGCCTCCTGAGGCCCCTACAACCCCTGGAACTGATGTTTCCTCCAGATGCCCCCCCAGCCCACCAGGCTGGCGTCCGTGGTGACCAATTCCCAACAGGGGGTCAGAAATGACTTGCCCTTCTTGAGATTGCTCGAAATCAGCCACCACTGAAGGGACTGCAGAACGTGGGGAGACCACAGACAAATCTGATACAAAGACAGTGGACACTTGTCCCACTTTGCCAAGAGGAAGAGTTGAAGCGTCCTCATGTGAAACTGAGCAAAAGGAACCGCTTCGAATGTGGCCACCATCAGCCCCACTAGTCTCATCCCCAGGCGGATAGACTGACGAGGGTTGGACGAACAGACAAATCAGATCCCGAATCAGAACGATTTTGGACTGAGGAAGAAATACCCTGGCTTGAAAGGTATCCAGTATCAGGCCCAAAAAGGGAACCTCCCTGGCTGGACATAGAGAGGACTTGGAATGGTTTATCACCGAACCGAACCTCTCTAGCGTAGCCACTACCATCCTGGTGTCCAATTCCGCCTGATTGAAAAAAGAGACTGTGATGAGAAGATCATCCAGAAATGGCACAATGCGAATGCCCTGGACCCTGAGAATAGCCATCACTCCTGCCAACATCTTGGTAAAAACCCTTGGAGATGAAGTGAGACCGAATGGAAGGGCCACAAACTGAAAATGCTGGTCTTCTACTGTGAACCGGAGAAATCTCTGGTGAGCGGAAAAAATAGGAATGTGCAGATAAGCATCCTTGATGTCTATGGACGTCATAAAGTCCCCCTGACGGAGAGCGTCGACTGTTGACCGCAATGATTCCATGTGGAACCTTCTGAAGCGGATACATTGATTGAGTCGCCTCAGGTCTAGAATAGGCCGAACAGAGCCGTCCTTCTTGGGTACCGTGAATAGGTTGGAGTAAGACCCCTTTCCGCTGGAGGCACTAGGCAGATGACAGCCATGTCTAATAGGTTTGCCACTGCCGCCCGGAGCCCCTGCGCGATCACCGGATCCGAGGGCATCCGGGACCTGAAAAATCTGGGAGAAGGCCGGAACTTGAATTCCAGTTTGTAACCGGAGGACACAACTTCCAGAATCCATCTGTCTGATACCTCTTGGACCCAAGCCTGGAAGGACAACCGCAGCCGTCCTCCCACCCGTAAGGGTGAGGGCGCCTCCTCATTGCTGGGCAGGCTTGGAAGCAGGCTTAGGCTTGGACTTCCAACTCTGGCCTGGACGGCCACGTCCTCTTCCTCTGTTCCATGCAGTCCCCCTAGAGACTGAAAAGGCCGATCCTCTACCAGGTCTGGACCCACGAAAGGAAGAGTTAAAGGAGGCCAGTCCCCAAAAGGAACGACGTCTCTTACGCTGAGGCAATTTCCCTCCTTTAATGACAGAATCCAATTTTTCACCAAAGAGGCGCAAACCCACAAAGGGAAGTGCTGTAAGCGACTTTTTGGCCACAATATCAGCCACCCACTGGCGTAACCATATAGACCGCCGAATAGCAATTAACAAGGCGGAAGTTCTGCTGCACATGGCCAAGGTATCATCCAAAGCAGAAAGTACAAAAGACACAAATAATTCACATCGCTTGAGGGCGACAAACTCATCAGAGGCTGGATCAAGCCCTGAGGTATTCAATAGGTCTCTAACAACAGACCTAATAGCAACTGCCATAAGTGCCGAAGCACCCACAGGCCGAACCAACACTAGCAAAAGCGTGGCACGCCATTTGATCAATACGCTTGTCCTCCCCATACTTAGTGGACCAACACCCAGGGGGGATCGGCCCGGAAATCTATAAGATTCCCGGACCGATCAGATCCCTCCCCGTGGGGCATCCGAAATCGGGATGTCCTGCGGGGAGGAACCCCCCAGGAGGCCCACAATCCTCACCTTACCGGCGATCCAATGGCGCATGCGCGAGACGCGACCGCGTCTCTCGCTTCCCTCTAGCAGGGCGCGCTCCCGCGCCGGCAGTTTTGTGAATGGCCGGCGCAGGAGCGCTCCCTGTTAGAGGGAAGCGAGAGACGCAGCCAATGACAGCGCTCTGGTATGCGCGTCCAAGCGGCTTTGGACGCGCATACCAGAGCTGCTCTGAGCGCTGTCATTGGCCGGACGAGGTCACGTGGGAGCGGGGAGAGGTGAGTTTTTGCGGCGATCGGGGGGGTTTCAGACAGCGGGGCACCCCCGATCGGGGTGCCCCACCTAAGTGGACCAACACCCAGGATAGTCAAAATCCTGGGTGTTGGTCCACTTTAAGGCTAGTGGATTCAGGAGAATGCAACAGAGGAATTGGACAAATTGAGCACAGGGGCATCCACCTCAGGAGGGGATGACCAACGCTTAACTGTGTCTGCTGGAAAAGGATATTTTTTATCCCAGCCTAAAGGAGTGCCAGGAAGCTGTGCAGGCTTCTCCCATTCCTTAAGAATGATATCCTCAAAATGTTGCTGGTTAGGCTTGGAGGCTCCAAAGAACTCCCCTTTTTGAGGAGGGGCTGCTTCTGGAGGTGTGATAGCCAAAACCTCAAACAATTAAGCAAGAGCTTTAGGGGTGTCAAAAACATCCCCCTCTCCTTGTCCAACGTCAGTACCCACAAATTGCTGAGCATCAGAAATATCAGATTCCTCACAAAATTCCCCTTCTTCCGACCAATCAAGAAACTCGCAACTGTCAAACTCACTTGCCGGAACGGCTGGAGCCAAATGTTTCCTTTTAGCTGAGGCCTTTTTGGCCACAGAGCTAGACATTAATTTTTCAATGTGAGCCAACCTGGCACATACATCAGAAAGCGACTCTCCACCCATGACAACATCACTGGGGGAACGGACAAGACAAGGTGGTGTAGGAGAAGAGACAGGAGCCGCAGACCCTGAGGCTTGGGCCCCTGACTGCTGCATTATAGTCAACTGTGCACAAGAAATGCAAAGAAGTGCATTATCCCCAACAAGGGATGCCCCACATCCTAAACACTGCCGAGTCTGTCCCGAGGGAACTGAAAGCCCAATATCCTGAGATGCCTCCATATGGTGTCTGTTTAGATACTTATTTATAGTCGCCAAGTATGTGGGATTTATGCAATAGCTACCCGGGACACCCCTTTAAGAATCCCTAGTGGGAGGATTTGATTAAGGACCAGAAGAAACCCCTTAACTGAAGAGTTTCCACCTGGAATAAGAAATAAAAGTAAACCTATGCACCAATACAATAGAGCAAAATAGCAATAAAACATCCCTTTAGCCAAGCTAAAGGGTACTCACAAGACCAGCGACAGGACTCAGCGTGCAGCGAGAGCAAATCGCGTGGGGAAGAGCGGAAATGCCCGATAAATGCGACGCCGACTAGCTCCGCCCACCATGTACACAATCTGAGCAGAGCTGAAGGAATCAGAGGGGCGAGCCAGACAGAGCCGTACAGACTCTAAGCAAGACGCAATAGAGCGCAAGCCGCGCGCCAAACCCAGCCCACATTCGGGACCCACACGCTGCTCCGAAAAAGGGAGGGAAATTCAAATCCCTCACCAAAAAAAAAAAAAAAAAACTCAT
This sequence comes from Gastrophryne carolinensis, assembly GCA_027917425.1. NCBI lineage: Eukaryota > Metazoa > Chordata > Amphibia > Anura > Microhylidae > Gastrophryne > Gastrophryne carolinensis. The sequence goes on along the minus strand of CM051241.1, from coordinate 129,504,216 downwards.
ATATATATATATATATATATATATATATATATATATATATATATATATATCATAAATAGCAACACTCCCAATAGTAGCACCCCCCCCTCCTTTTCACCCCTGCAGGGCCAGGAGACAAAGGGGAGAGGTACAGGAAAGCCCATAAGGCACAGGGAGATTTAAAGGGACGGGGCATCCCATGCTGGGGAACACCAACCCGGACACCGCCTACCCCTTATTTGAAGTCTCACGGGGGGAGCAAGGTCCCATGCACACCCGAAGGAGCATCTACCCTTGCCTGAGCCATTCAGCCAAGGCTGGGAGGCATATAGTAAGCATTACAAATAAGGGAGTTCAGGCAGAAATAGAAAAAAATGCAGGGAGTTATCCCGGCTACCTGCAGAAAGGAGAGTCATCTTCTGAATGCTTCGCCGACTGCAGAGACGAAAAGACTGGGGAATAGTGGGAGGTCCCAGGTACTTATGGACCAGGAGGGGCTACCTTTATTCATGTCATCTCTGCAAGATCGCCCTCTACAGGCGGGTTTCCCAAGTGTCATGAGTGTCGGGGTGTGTGTGACATACTAGGAATAAGTATATTCAACTTTCCTCCCTGCAGCTGGATGACCCAGTGCTTTGGTTTCCAAGTGTCTACGCTCACACCAGCCTCCCCTCACATGGGTCACAGTGAATATGCACTGATGTGCAGAAGGCTGGCTGCCAGACCCACAGGAAAGGATTAGAAAGGTAACGTTTTCTTTTAATTAGATTAAAAAGTGAATTCCCAATACGACAAAATAGCAACTATTGCTATCGACGCGTTTCGGGTGCTTGCAAAGAAGGGGTGTGTCAGGGCAGTCTGCTCCAATGCAATTAACAGAGTTGGGCGTGCACAGGCCAAGACAGAGTGAAAGTGTCATTTAGAAGCCCAAGGATTTCTGGGGTGTGTGCTTGCCGCTGGTCCCGCATGGAAACAGACGAGAGCTGCTGCAGGGAAGAAAAGGAGAGTACCTTTTCCAAGCCCCCCCAAGAGAAAAAAAGGATGCCCCTGGGGTATCCCCATTTGGAATTCACCACCCAGCACACTCTTAAAAGCAAAACCAAGACTGGGCAGAACTACTTACCACTTCAGTGCTGGCGATCTAGCAGGTTTGCAGAGCAGGGTTGGCGCTGCCTGTCGCACCAGACTCGTCGCCGGTCGAGATGCCCCGGAGCTACAGGGGGTGAGCAGACTATATATAGTTTCCCCCTGCTTAAAATATGTTGACTTTAGGGACACTTTTCACTAAGTGGGGCATCCACTATAGGATGCCCCAGGGGCAGGCTAGCAGCCAGTTCGGGAATCTTTTAAATTCCAGGCTGGCAGCAGGGGGTGATTGTTCCATTTTAAGAGGGACAGTCCAATCAATCTATGAATAATGCAACAAGGTGCTCACCTGAAGCCTGCCCCATTGGCCTCCCCTCTATTCCCTGCATTGTGATACAGATGCTGTAACAGGTCGCCAAAGTTTACCACTCTTTTTCATTCTGTTTCTCAATAACCACTTCCAAATGTGGTCGCATGGCTGCCCCTGCTCCTCAGCGCTTCTAGCGTGAGCAAGCATAGGAAACATGAGCTACTGTGGCCTGCCTGTACTCCCATGTAAGTGGTCCTAGACATTCAGGGGAGGCTGCAATCACATTTGGAGTGTTGTTGTGAAAAATACAGAAAGAGGGGCAAAGCTTTGTAGCCCTGCTAAAGCATCTACAGCAAATGGAGAGAGGCACATGGGACATGCTTCACATGAGAAGGAAAAAAAACACAGGGGGGCACATGTGGGGCCTGGCTCAAGAGGGTAGAAGAGCCTGGTGGTATGAAGAGCCAAAGCTGCAACGGATCACATATCCCAGACTTGGGGTGGGGCAAGTACATTATTTGCTCCATAATACTTATTTGGTCCATAACAACTTGCATTAGAATGTAAAATTCTATTTAGGAATGACAGGAGGGGCTTAATGCAGACCTCAGCGAGAATGGGAATAAGGGGATCATTTCTCCCTTAGAAGATGAACTTCGGAGGCACAGGAGTCTAAGGGCCACCCAGTCTCACTTCTTGGGGCATCCTGAATTGGGGTGCACACTGTGTGAAACCCCCCTCATTGCCAGATCCACTCACCTGTTCCCAGAGGCCGTGTCTCTGCTCACCTCCAGCTGTGCGTGCACCCACTCCAGGCTTTCTGCACAACACAACTAGAAGCTGGGGGGGGGGGGGGGGGTGGCCGACGCTCAAACTGCAACCTAAAACCACTTGTGATATTCAAAAATGTCAAGTGCACTACAAAACACAGCTTGGAAGCTTCTTGATTGATTACGCAGCGCAGCCTCCCTGCAGCACCAAAATATTGACGGGAGGGTTTTTTATATGCTGCAGGCTGACTGCAACCACCAGGTGGCAGACTGCAAACTCTAATCCAAACAGCTATTATTATTATTCTTTATTTATATAGCGCCATCATCTTCCGTAGCGCTTTACAAAAGTAGTAATTACAGACAGGGTAGAAACATACGGTACATATACTATTTCAAATGCAGTTTTACAGATTTGACAGTGGATATTCTGAGTACAAGATACAATAGGGGAGAGAGCCCTGCCCTTGCGAGCTTACAATCTAAAGGAAGAGGGGTGAAGACAAGGGGGAAGGATCACAAACAGTCAGTATTGAGCTTTGTGGCATATGCCCTTTAGAAGATTGGTTAAGCCAGATTATATGCTTGTCTGAATAAGTGAGTTTTAAGGGCGCCTTTGAGGGTTGTGGAGAGGCGGATTGGGTGGGGGAGGGCATTTCAGAAGGTTGGAGTTACACGTGAGAAGTCCTGGAGGCGGGCGTGAGAGGAGGTGACCAGGGTGGAGGACAGGATTAGGTCGGCAGCAGAGCGAAGACTGCGTCTACTTATAATATAACCATATAAGTCATATTAAAGATAAGACGGTTGCTTACCAATAGTGCTACAGGTACCACTGGTTAGAAATATTGATGGTAAATTGGTGCTTTGCTTTAGATCAGAATTATTCAGGTTTTGGAAAGCCTGTGTACAAACAATTTTAAAGCTGAACAAAAACGCAGAATTTTCACTATCCCGGGCACTGATGCTTGCCCCAGGTGCATCCCAATTTTCGATGCCCTGCTATGTGAAACCCTCCTAAATCACCCGTAAAAACATACCTTTCCCCGGTTGCATGCGAGGGCTCTTGTCCAGTCAGCGCCATATGCCTGGCATACGGCTCGGTTTAGACACAAGGCCTTGCAAAAGGGAGCGGCCGCAGCCCCAGTTACCCTTTAGATTAGGGAGCGCTCCTACACCCAGCCTATTTGAATGGCTAGGCACAGGAGCGGCCCACCATGTTGGGCATGTGTGCACGCACTACTTGCGACTGGGTTAATTTCGGGAGGAATTTCAGAGGAAATATATGTGCACAAGAATACACAGGCCATATATGCACACAAATCCTCCCCCAAAAAAGCTGCACACTGCAACCTAACATGGCCCTTATTGGACATGAACCATTGCCCCCTGGCAATGTCACTGTGTGCAAAAGGGTCGCTCCAGGCACTGCCCAGCTGTGCTCCACCTCATAGGAGGCAGTGGACTATGCCCATGAATTGGCTAGCCAGAAATAGACCTAAACTCTGCACCAGGTAAGGTGCGGGTTCGAAGGGCTGTAAGGCACCTCCTCTAATGAGCTGAATTGCTTACCTTCTCCTTACGCTGCTACGTCAAACAGGTGAATCCGGAAACCGTAGAATGCCAGAAAAGAAAGCATGCAGTACTGCAGTATATAGCAGGTTCCAAGTTCCCCAGAGTAGAGCAGTAAACCAATGTAGGGAGGGGGTCTACAGTCCTTTGAACTCTTTTGCGGCATCAGGGAGGGTCCTGGTTCACAGGAACGCAAAAACTAACCTGCTCAGACCCCCAGTCCCAATAGCACTGTGTAAGCCAACCTTGTAAACTTCACTGGCCACCAGCAGTCATGTGGGGGCACAAAGCTATGTGGAAAAACCCAGAAGTAGGAGAGTACCAGGGTAGGGGGATCTGGCTTCCCCCACTGGTATGTGTGAGTAATCCATCAGTAGGGGATGTGCCCCAGGACTCAGAGGATACACAGTCCTTTTTGCCTGCTGGTGTTCTTTGATAGGAGCCAGAATTGCACACTTAATCTGACCTACACTGTGATGGTACAAGATATTGCAGCTGTTACGCTGCACACAGTAATCAATCTTGGGACAAGGATTTAGGGAAGGTAGCGCTTCGGAAGCGAGACATCCCTATGGAAGTAGCTGTTGGCTGCAAATGCACAGGGAACTGGGCAACATGATGCAGATACCAGATTAACCCTTTTGCTGTCAGTCTACCTAGAGATGTCACCCTCTGTTGCCAGGTCATTTTTGCACTATAAGTGATAATTTTACCTTAAGTAATAATAATTTTACCTAAAAAAAAAAATGTACGCTTTTCAAGAAAATCATATTGCGTGTAAAGGCCCTTTTCTCCCAGTTACAACAATACCACATGTGTAATGATAGACGTCCTTTACTGCACAAACTGAAAAGAGCGCTTTAGAAGATTTTTAAATAAATTACAACTATGCGCAACTTGCAGTCCCCCCCCCTTTACATTTGAAATCCCCCCTCAAACTATATATTCTCTCAAAGTACACAACTCAAGCTTTCTATGTGTACCAGGATTACCACCCATTGTCATGGGTGCCGTTTTCAGGACGCAAACACTGGTGTGTTTTCCTAAAAAAAAAAAAAAAAAAAAAAAAGCAGAAAAAGCGCTAGCCTACTTGAGATTTTGTCAATTTTTTTTCTACTTTCCAATAGGGTTTCAATCACCCTTGTTGAAAGACCCTTTTTCTTTAGTAATGACTTTTTACGATACAAGCCACCAACTTTAGATTTGTGAGGTCCGTGTAGCATAATAGGCCCCGACCGAATCAGTAGGTCTGATATTACTGGTAGTACCCACAGGTCATCCAACTACATGTTCTTCAGAGACGTGAACAAACTTCTCTTGTGTCAAACAGGTGCAATTAGGATAACCGTACTTTGCTCTTCTGCTATCTTTCTTATAACTTGGGAGAATAAGAAAAGGAATGCATAGGCCAGAGTAAACCTCCAAGGCTGTACCATTCCCTGGACACAGGGAAAAGAAAAAACTGCATTTTATGTTTGCTACTGAGGCAAACAGGTTGATCTGAGGTGGACCCCACCTCTGAACTAAATGAAGGTAGACTCTAAATCAGCACCCTGACTGGGAAAGCCTTCTTCTGCTCAGAAAGTCTGCTACTACATTTAACTGCCAAAAGGGACTTCAGGTGATACTGTAAGCGTAACAGAACGAGTAAGTTAGAGTCTGTAGACTCCTGGTCAATTTATATATGCTACTGTGTGTTGTTGGAACATACCTGGACGTTCTTCCCCACCAACATTGGCCTAAAGTGGTTTAGTGCTAGTTCCAGTCTTCAGCTCCCTGAAGTTGGAGGATTTGGTTTGAAAGGTTATCTGACCGCCCTAAATGTGCTGCGAATCTAAATGTGCACCCCAACCCATGGTGCCGGAGTCCGTGGTAATGAGCACAGGATTTGACTGTCTCCAAGGTCTAACCTCCTGAAGAATCAAAGGACTCACCAGCCAACGGAGACCGTCTCTGACCGACTCTTAGATTCACCTGGAAATCCTGAGTTCAATCCCAGATCTGCAGAAGGAAGGATTCGAGTAGTCTGGAGCGCAATTGAGCCCATTGCACAGCTGGGATAGCATCTATCAGACACAGGATTCTCATTATCTCTCAGGGAGAGATAACCAGTTAACCCTTAACCAGTCAATCTGGGCCATCAGAATCTGCTGCTTGTCTGGGGGAAGCAGGATCAACTGGATCGTCTAAGTAGGGAAAAATTTGCCTGGAGCCACGCTAAACCCCTCGTTGAGGGAATCCTTGCTAGAGGATACCGGACCCTCACCAACTTCCTCCTCCAAACCCTGGTTATTTGAAACAGAAGGCGGGGGAAGGGGGCAACCAATGGGGTGGCCCTGGCTAGAAACCAATTTACAGTTTTCAAGGGCAGAAGCCATATCAAACATCATAGACTCTACGGTTTCCTTTAAATAGCTTGGCAATTGATACATAGACAAGCCTGGATTCCAGGGGTTTAGCCTTGGTAACCATCTTTTTTACTATTCCTTATTCTTCTCTTTATCCTTCCTAGGATTGGTAGATTTAAGCTGAAGGAGAGCGGGAGACCAGAATAATTGCAGAAAAAATACAGTTCACCGGTTTAGCCTGGTGAGGCAGGTAAAAGTAGGGATGTCATGGAGCTCGCTGCTGTAGCTCTCCCTGACGTCCTGCTGAAGCTGCTGTCGCTGTTTCACCCCTGCTCGCCTCTGCAGTAAGGGCCGCTGCAGCTCGAGTTCGAGACCCTAACCCTAGGGAGCCAGAAGTCTGCAGGTGGGCACCTCAGTGGCAGAAGTGACCCTGAACTGTGAGTGGCTTGAGGATGCCACCCCCAATCAGGAGTGGGCTCCCTGGCGCGTCAACGACACCAACGGACGTGATCGCCGTGCCCCAGGATTCAATGAGGTACACCTGCCTATCCCCCCACCCAAACGTTCTGGTCAGAGGCGACTATGGAAACGAGATCCTCATTTTGTGGGACACGTGACGGCGGCCGGGGGCCACAAGAGTCGGGTCGGAACCCACACTAAGCTCTAGGTCATCCAGCACACCTACTTCCCAATAATACAATTCTGTGATTACTCACCTGTAGAATTGGTATTATACATATACAGCACGTCCTGTTCCAGAAGATATTCCTTACTATTGGGTTATACATGGCGCTGGACTGCAGAGACAAAAAAGTGGCTCCTTCCGGCCCCATACATACCAGGGACCTCCCACAAATTCCCCAGTATTGAAAAGCAGTTAAAATGAGACCGGGAGAACTATAACCGTTATATAAAAATTGAACATAAGAACAATCACCATAAAGAGGTAACTAAATAATGATAACAAGGGTGGGGTGGAACAGGACGTGCTGTATAGGTATAATACCAATTCTACAGGTGAGTAATCACAGAATTGTATCATTCTAAGTATACAGCACATACTGTTCCAGAAGATATTCCTTACTCTTGGGACATCCAATAGAGTCCGTAAGGTAGGGTGGGATCCCCAAAAGTAACAGCAGACAGTTTAAACCACTGCCGCCTGCAGAACTTTGCGACCAAAAGCAGCATCAGCTGAGGCCTTAACATCAACCTTGTAAAACTTATGAACAGAAGGCCAAGTGGCGGCCTTGCAAACGTGTTCAACAGAAGCTTGGTGCTGAAAGGCCCAAGAGGCACCGATAGCACGAGTAGAATGAGCAGTAAGGTGGAAGGGAGGCTCCTTCCCCTTAGCAGAGTAGGCCTGTATCACAGCCTGATGGATCCACTTGCTGATAGTGGACTTAGCTGGAGCCAGACCCTTCTTAGGTCCAGACGGGAGCACAAAAAGAGCATCAGTCTTCCTGAAGGGTTCAGTAGCCACCAGATAGAACTAACCACATCCAGAGAGTGTAAAACCCTCTCCTAAGAAGTACTAGGATTAGGACACAGAGAAGGCAAAACAATGTCCTGATTGAGATGAAAGGCAGAAACAACCTTAGGCAGAAAATCTGGCTTAAAACGAAACACCACCTTGTCCTGGTGTCTCTCAAAATAAGGAGGTTTGATGGAAAGCACCGCCAACTCAGAAACACGCCTAACAGAAGTGATAGCCACCAAATAGACTACCTTAAGCGTAAGAATGGACAAGGGGGCCCCCTGCAAGGGCTCAAAGGGAGACCCCTACAGGGCAGATAAGACCAAGTTCAAGTCCCAGACTGGTAACATAGGCTTACGTGGGGGACGCACGTGAGTAACCCCCTGGAAGAAGGTCTTGACCAGGGGATGCTGAGCAAAGGATCTTTGGAAAAAAATGGCCAAGTCAGAAACATGACCTTTCAGAGTACTGAACTGAAGACCCAGATCCAAACCATGTTGCAGAAACTCCAGAATCCTAGGAATAGAAAACACATGACAGGGAAGCGAGTGGGACTCGCACCAGTCAATGTAAGTACGCCAAACCCTAAAGTAGATAGAAGAAGAGGACCTTTTCCTAGCCCTGATCATGGTATTTACAACCGAGGCAGGCAGCCCCTTTTCCATCAAGATGAAGGTTTCAGCAGCCAGGCCGTCAAAGCCAGCGTTTGAAAATTGGGGTGGCGTAGGTGCCCCTGAGTGAGGAGATCTGGAACCCGAGGCAGGGCGTACTGATCTACTGCCAGCTGCACGATGTCTGCGAACCACACTCTTCTTGGCCAACAGGGGGCCACCAGTATGGCTGGCATCCGTTCCTGAGCTATCTTGCGCAGCACCCTGCCCAGCAGGGGAAACACATACAGGAGCTGAAAGCTCGTCCAAGACATTGCCAAGGCATCCATGGCCAAGGCCAGAGAATCCTGTGACAGACTGGAAGCTTGTGATTGTGATGGGACGCAAACAGATCCCTGATCGCCCTCAACTGCAGAATGTTGATAGGAGTATGGGCCTCCTGAGGGCCCCACTGACCCTTGAATTTCAGGAACTTCCAAAAGCCCCCCCCCAACCTGTCAGACTGGCATCCGTGGTGACAGTCTCCCAACAAGGGGCCAGAAAGGATCTGCCCTCCCAGCAGTTTCCTGGAGTCCAGCCACCACAACAGAGACCGCCTGGCCAGAGGGGACAGGACAAACACCTGAACCAAGGACACGGGGTCCCGATCTTATACTGACAAGAGGTGAAGCTGAAGAGGCCTCATGTGGAACTGAGCATATGGAACCGCTTCGAGGCAGGACACCATCAGGCCCACCAGCTGCAATCCCTGCCTGATGGACGGATGAAGACAAGACAGTAGGAGCTGAGCTTTCTCTTGAAGACTCTCCACCTTCTGCTGAGGAAGAAAGATCTTGACCTGAGATGAATCCAGAATCATGCCCAGAAAGGAGGGTATAACCGGTAACGTCAAAAAATTCCTCAGCCTCCAGAGGAAAGAGGGAAACACCAGGTGATAAATGGCGCTTCTTAGCAGGAGCCTTACGCAGGCCAGAGCCAGCAATATGTCTCTCAATGCTGGCCACCCATGCAGCCAAATCAGGTTGAGACTCCACACTGGTATGCACCTCACTAGGAGTCAGATGTAAGCGTGGGGGGGGGGGGTAGGCGAAGCCACAGGGGGCGCAGGCCCAGCCACCGGTAATCCAGACTGCAGCGCAAGCGTCTGCTGGGCACAAACCCTGACATCATCACTTATAGGGGATACCCCACACACAGCCGGGCTTGTCCCGAAGGAACCCCAAGCACATTATCCTGAGAAGCCTCCATATGGTGATTATTGTGGCACAATAGGCCAATTGGGATTGACGCCAATAAGGCTACCCGGGATGTCCCTGCTAGGGAAGTGGGAGATATAAAATACAATAGCCCTCCAATAAGGAGTTAACACTAAATAGAGGGGATAGGACCGGGAGAAAACACAACAAAAAGTTTGACCCCCCCTGTAAGACAAAGCAAAGAACCCGTAAGCATAATACAATGAAATGTAAAGAAAAGCCAACCCGCAGGGGCACTTACGGACCGCGATAGGGGGACATGCAGCACAGGAGCTCCAAAATGGCGGCTGCATATACCTCGAGGGGCGCGCCGCGGAGAAGTGATGCGAAAAACGTCATCCGCAAGATCCGCCCCCCTCTACCCAGGGAAAGCGGCGGACCTAAGAGGAGCCTGAGGGGACAGGGGGCGAGGGGCAAACGGCCGTGGGAGGGGCATCCCATAAGGCTCACCACGGGCCTGTACCGCCTACCCTTTGGTGGGGGACTGCGGTAGGAGCATATATGGGGCCGGGAGGAGCCACTTTTCTGTCTGATATGTGAGATAATACAATTCTGTGATTACTCACCTGTAGAATTGGTATTATGAGTATACAGTACGTCCTGCTCCAAGTAGAATACTTACAAGTGGGTAATACTCCGCCAGATGGCACTGGACTGCAGAGACATCGAAAAATAGGCTCCTCCCAGCCCCTCAAATACCCGGGGACCTCCCACAAATCCCCAGCATTGAAAAGCAGTTAACGAGAAGCCAGGAGAATTAAACAACCCAAACTATCAACTATAACAATGATAACAATCACCATACAGGGGATCCAAGATAATGCAAAACCAAGGGTGGGTTGGAGAAGGACGTACTGCATACTCAGTACTATAAAACCAATTCTACAGGTGAGTAATCACAGAATTGTATTATTCTTAGTATACAGTACGTCCTGCTCCAAATAGAATACTTACAAGTGGGACATCCAATAGCAGTGTCCATAAAGTAGGGTGGGATCCCAAAGAGAAAATAGCAGCAGACAGTTTAAACCACTGCCGCCTGCAGAACCTTGCGGCCCAAAAGCAGCATCAGCTGAGGCCCTAAGATCAACCTTGTAAAACTTGGAAAAGAAGACCAAGTAGCGGCCTTGCAAACTTGTTCAACAGAAGCCTGGTGCTGAAAAGCCCAAGAGGCACCAATAGCACGAGTGAAATGAGCAGTAAGGCGGAAGGGAGGATTCTTCCCCTTAGCAGAGTAGGCCTGAATCACAGCCTGACGAATCCATTTGCTGATAGTAGACTTGGCAGGAGCCAAACCCTTCCTAGGACCAGAAGGGACCACAAAAACAGCATCAGTTTTCCTGAAAGGTGTAGTAGCCACCAGATAGTACTTCAGACACCTAACCACATCCAAAGAATGTAAAACCCTCTCCTTAGCATTGCTAGGATTAGGGCACAAGGAAGGGAGACCTGATTCAAATGAAAAGCAGACACTACCTTAGGCAGAGAGTCTGGCTTGAAACGAACCACCACCTTCTCCTGGTGTTTCTCATAGTAGGGGGCTTGAATAGAAAGCGCCGCCAACTCAGACACACGCCTAACAGAAGTGATAGCCACCAGAAAGACAGTCTTGAGTGTAAGAATGGCAAGGGCAGCATCCTGCACAGGTTCAAAGGGAGCACCCTGCAAGGCTGACAAAACCAAATTCAAATCCCAAACAGGCACCAAAGGCTTACGTGGGGGGCGCACATGAGTGACCCCCGGGAAAAAAGAGGGTGCTGAGCAAAGGACTTCTGGAAGAAAATAGCCAGGGCAGAAACCTGCCCTTTCAGAGTACCGAGTTGGAGCCCCATCTCCAACCCATGCTGCAGGAACTCCAGGATCCTGGGAATAGAGAATACACGACAGGGAAGAGACTTAGACTCACACCGGTCAATGTAGGCACGCCAAACCCTGTAATAAATGGAAGAGGAAGACTTCTTCCTAGCCTTTATCAAAGTATCCATAACCAAGGAAGACAGCCCCTTCTCCATCAAGATGGAGGTTTCAGCAGCCAGGCTGTCAAAGCTAGAGTTTGTAAATTGGGATGGCCTGAGTGAGCAGATCTGGCACCAAGGGCAGAGTGTACTGATCTACTGCCAGCTGCACCACGTCTGCGAACCACACTCTTCTTGGCCACCTGGGGACCACCAGGATTGCTGGCACCCCTTCCAGGGCAATCTTGCACAGAACCCTGCCCAGCAGGGCGATTGGAGGGAAGACATACAGGAACTGAAAGTCCTGCCATGACTGCCATGCCATGCCTGCCATGATCCTGGGACAGTGAGACAAAAGCTGGGAGCTTGTGATTGTGACGGAACGCAAACAGATCCACATCTGGTTGGCCCCAACAGTGACACAGGGATTGAAACACCCTGCTGCATAGGGACCATTCTCCCTGGCGAGAGGTCCCCCTGCTCAGAGGGTCCGCCAGGTGATTTTCCACCCCCGGGATGTACACAGGGGATATGATATGCAGGGGACATTGGCCTGCGCCCAAGTCAGAATCAGAGACGCTTCCTGGAGGGCCCCCTTGCTCCGGGTCCCTCCCTGATGATTGATGTAGGCAACTGCCGTCTGGTTGTCCGAGCACACCTGAACAGGCAGGCCCCGAAGCTGAGTAGTCAACTGAGCCAGAACTAACCTGATCACCCGCAGTTCCAGGCCTTCTGAGGACCCCACCTCCCCTGGAACCGCAGGGACTTCCAGAAACCCTCCCAACCTGACAGACTGGCATCCGTGGTGACCGTCTTCCAGGGAGGGGTAAGAAAGGATCTGCCCCCCAACAGGTTCCTTGAGTACATCCACCACAAGAGGGACCTCCTGACCCGAGGGGAGAGCACGCAGACCCCGTCTAGGGACGCTGGGTCCTTGTCCCATACTGACAATAGGTGAAGTTGCAGGGGCCTCAAGTGGAACTGAGCATAAGGGACCGCTTCGAAGCATGCCACCATCAGGCCCACCAGCTGCATCCCCCTGCCTGATGGAGGGATGAGGACAAGATAGGAGGAACTGAGCCTGTGCAATCAGACTGTCCACCTTCTGCTGAGGAAGGAAGATCCTTGCCTGAATTGTATCCAGATTCATTCCCAGGAATGGAGTTACCAAGGAAGGGGACAGTGAGGACTTGGGGTGATTGATCACCCATCCAAATGACTCCAGAGTGGACACTTCCAGCTGAGTATCCAACTCTGCCTGATGTAGAGATTGGGAAGTGATGAGAATGTCGTCCAGATAGGGAAGCACGCGGACATCTGAGCAGAGACATCACACCCGCCAGCACCTTGGTGAACACCCTGGGAGCTGAAGTGAGACCAAAGGGCAAAGCCACAAACTGGTAGTGTTGATCGATCCATCAAAGCGAACCTGAGGAACCTTTGATGACCTGGAAATACAGGAATATGAAGGTAAGCATCTTTGATGTCCACAGAAGTCATGAAATCCCCTTGGCGCAGGTAACTGATGGCAGAGCGCAAAGTTTCCATGCGAAAGCGCCTGCCCCTGACAAATTTGTTGAGGATCTTTAAGTCCAAGATGGGCCTGACTGAACCATCTTTTTTGGGTACTGTGAATAGGTTGGAATAAAAGCCCTTGCCTTTTTCTCTTAAGGGGACCTGGCAGATGACCCCCAGCTCCAGGAGGCCTTGCACTGCTTGCACCATTTCCTGAGCTGCCACAGGGTCCTGAGGAATCCGGGATCTGATGAATCTTGGGGGGGGATCGGCAGCAAACTCCATCTTGTAACCGGAGGACACTACCTCCTGAATCCACCGGTCTGAGACATGAAGCCTCCAGACATGAGCAAAGTGCTGCAGCCGTCCCCCCACCCGGATGGGTGAGGGCGCCCCATCATGCCTGAGGGGGCTTGGGGGATGATTTTGCTTTGGAACCCCAGGAGGGGCAGGACGTCCATGTTCTCTGCCCCTACCCCAGAAATCTCCCCGGGTCCCAGGAAAGGAAACCCCCCTCCCCTGTCTGGCTCCATGGTAAGGGGAGGAGAAGGAACCCTGACCCCAAAAGGGCCGAGATTGCCGCCTGCGCTGGGGTAACCTGCCTCCCTTAGCAAAAGGGTCCAGGCGGTCCCCAAACAGGCGCAGTCCTTTAAAGGGAAACCCAGTGAGGGCCTTCTTGGCAGCATTGTCAGCAGCCCAGGCATATAGCCACCACAAGGGCAGATGTTCTGGCACACATTCTGATGGTGTCATCCATGGCAGAGAGGACAAAATTTACAAACACGTCACAACTGTGCATTGAACACCTCACAAGGCAAATTATCAGGGGCACTATCAAGTATATTTCTGATAAGGGTTCTAGTGGCTACAGCCGTGATGGCAGAGGCACAGACTGGGCGCAGCGCCGTCCCCGCACATGCAAACGCGTGGGATGCCAGCTGGTCAATGCGCCGGTCCTCAGCATCCCGCAGGGTAGTAGAGTCAGGTGAATGCATGACAGAGGTGTTAGACAGCCCTAAGACCGGGGCATCCACCTCGGGGGGGGGGGGGGATGACCAACACTTCACCACATCAGCAGGAAAGGGATACTTCCTATCCCAACTTTTAGGGACCCCGGGAAGTTTACTGGGGCGCTCCCATTCCTTGAGCACAAGGTTATGGAAATGTGCCTGCTCGGGAAATTCCAAACGTGATTTTGCTGTATGGAAAAACTCCCCCCTTTGCTTGGGAGCCGCAACAGGGGGAGAGATGGACAGAACTTTAAAAATCTGGGTCAATAATCTGTCAGTGTCATCCGGAGCCCAGGGGTCAGAGCCAGAATCGTCATGACCCCTTGGTCTCTCATCAGATGTCAGGAAAAAGCTCCCCTTCATCAGACGGGGTATAGCCACAAACATTCCAAAACTCCTCAGTTTCCATGGGGAAAATAGTAACATTAGGCGTTAAGTGACGCTTTTTAGCAGGGGCCTTACGCGCTAAGGTCTTAGCAATTAACTGCTCAACAGTAGCCAGTCTAGAAGACACATCAGGCTGAGAATCCCCACTAGTATGCAACTCAGTAGGAGTGAGATTTAAGCTTGGGGGAGTAGGCAAAGTGAAACGAGGTGCAGCCACTGGCAGGCCAGATTGCAATGCAAGCACCTGCTCAGCACAGGGTACACAGACCCGTGCCTTGTCAGCGTCAGCATGAGGCTGCCCACACGCTACACACAGCCAGTCTTGTCCCGAAGGAACCCCGGTCACATTATCCTGGGATGCCTCCATATGGTGATTATAGCGGCACTATAGGCCGATGGGGATTAACGCTATACAGCAACCCCGGATGCCCCAATAACCCGCTAGTGAAGTGGGAGTGTTACACAAGGCCTACAAGTTATATAACTTATAAAGGGCCGGGAGAAGCCAAAGGGTTCGCCCAGCCTGAAAGTCATAAGAGGAGGAGACCGTAAGTACACAGTAATAAAAGGTATCAAAATACAGCCGTCCGCAAGGGCAATTACGGACCACGGTAGGTAGAGGTCCGTCACCTATGGGCCAACCAAGCAGGTTAAAGATGGTGTCGGTACACCTCGAGGGGCGGGCCGGTATCAGCGATGACGCGGAGCGCGGCATAGACGGGCCCCGCCCCTCCCGAAGAGCATGAAGCCAGGACGTTACAAGCAGCCAATGACGGCGCACTAGCGCCTGAGGTAACGCCGCCGCCAAGTGCGGAACATAGTGACATAGAAGGCGCGCGGCGGCGGCAATTATGAAAAAAAAAACAGTAAGGAAAAAGCCAGCACGGCATCTGACACAAGGCAGAAAGAATACAATATAAGGTGTAAAACACAGAATGCATAGCATACACATTTACACCCCCCCCCCTTTTCCCCCGAAGGCTACAAGGAGAATGAGGGAGGACAGCGGCCACTTAACAGGGCCCACCGATAGGCAGGGGCAAGGGGGCACTAGTGTGGGAGGGACATCCCATAGAGGCTCACCATAAGCCTGAACCGCCTATCCTTTGGTGGGGGATTGCGGTGGAGCAGCGCTCCTAAGCACCTAACAGCGGTGCTGCCTAACTTCACCCGCCCAGCGCAGCCAAGGCTGGGAGGCATATTAGTAGTGGAAGGGGTGGGAATAGTCCTACAGGGCCGCAGGCTAATAGCCCCCCTCACCTGCTAGTAGAGAGCCATTTCTCGTCCTTCGCAGTCCAGACTGCAGAGAAATTCTGGGGATTTGTGGGAGGTACCCGGGTATTTGAGGGGCCGGGAGGAGCCTATTTTCCCATCTGGCGGAGTATTACCCACTTGTAAGTATTCTATTTGGAGCAGGATGTACTGTATACTAAGAATATACAATACAATAGCCCTCCAATAAGGAGTTAACGCTAAATAGAGGGGATAGGACTGGGAGAAACCACAAAAAAGTTTGACCCGCCTGTAAGACAAAGTAAAGAAATACAATGAAATGTAAAGAAAAGCCCCCCCCCCCCCCCCCCCCGAAGAGCGAAAACGCGTCACTTTTCTGTCTCTGCAGTCCAGCGCCATCTACTGGATGTATAACCCAAGAGTAAGGAATATCTTCTGGTACAGGACGTGCTGTATACTTAGAATATGGCAGCCGTCAGCAGGTGGGTTAACCCTTTAAGTGTTGCAGGTGACTTGCCAGCCCCCAGCCTTGTGAACTGGTACAGGGGTCTCATGGACCCCTTACCAGTTCACAAAGGGTTAACATTAAAAAAACACACTGGCACATAAGAAAAAATTACTTTTATTAAAAAATAAAAACTTTTTTTTATTTTACTTACCTACGATCGTCAGCTCCTTTGTCCCTCGATGTGATGACAGATGTGATCATGCTGGCTACAGTAGCAGGTGATGATCTGATTCCCAGTGAAGAGGAGACCCGGAGGGAGGCAGCGCGACTGCAGGTAAGTAAATGTCATTTGTAATTTTTTTTTTAAATTTTTACAGTTAGCAGCTTCTGCTGCCGAAGCGGGGGGGGGGGGGGGGGGGGGCGCTATTCCGGGGGATCTCCTGGAGCCATCCGAGCCCCCACGGGGGATCGGATGGCACCAAATTAAAGAGGAGACCTGGCTGGATCGAACGAAGGGTCAGGTGAGTATTTTACTTTTATATTTTTTTTTACTGTGGGGGTTTAAAGTCAGCTACATGAGTCTCACGTAGCTGGCACTTAAGTGGAGTAGAGGCAGCTACATGAGACTCATGTAGCTGGCACTAGGAGGGTTAAAGGTGCTCCAGTGGACCTCCGGGGCTACAGAGACACTGCCCTGCGTGCATAAAGCCCGGGGTCGGCAAGCATCACCCCAGGAACTCCTGGGGGTGAAAAAAAAAAAAAAAATTTTGTCCGGATCCCAGTGTTTTGACTGATGATGAGGGGGAAAGGGCTGGGGCTTTTAATCTTTCCCAGTTGTGTGTTCTCTTCAGGGGAGGAGCCTCTCTCTCTGTGGGCCATCCTGAAGGCTGATGGGAAAAAAATAAACCATAAAAAAAGGACACTGAAGGCAAAGGCAATTGTTAAGATTATTGCGTCGGTCTACATTTGGCACTATACTAAACTGTCTTCCGTTTTGCAATTAAAGAAGAAATGGCAGAGATATCGAGGTTTAAGGTTTCACCTTATGATCTCTCTTCTGAAGCATGTGGAGGTGGCCATTGCCTCTGTAATGCCAAATGATAATAAGCATAATGGACTGCATTCTGATCACCCTTGCTGTTCGCCCTCTTCCCCAGGGTCCACAGTCTGATGATGTGGAGCATTAGACAACCAGCTTATCCCTATTATTTGTGGTCTATGGAAAAGGAATGCAGGGGGTGTGCCACTACTCTTTGCTTTGTTTCTACTTTCAGGAGCATCCATGTTCTCACAGGAAGAGAGAGGGTAGCCATGATGAGGTGAGCTGCTGAATGACAGTTTATGCACTTTGCCTACAGAGTCCCTTTAACCTAATGTTACTGGGTGTGGGATGGAAGAGGATTATTTAAAGTGGACCAAACCTTGCCTCTCTTGCCCCCCCCAGATGATTCCCTGTCCTAGATACCCCACCCGGGTGACCGTACACTCCCCTTAATCCGGATTTCGATGGCAAATGCATTGGCTCAGCATGCATCTTGCACCTGGCAGAAATGAATGCCTGTCAGAAAGTTGGAGTAAGCAAGGAAGGAACAAGGTGCAGTGGTTATTAAAGCGGTCCTTCACTCTGAATAAGAGCCTATCTTAAATGTTTCCCATACTCTGTACATACAGATTGCTCACATTAAAAAGACAATTCTGTGAGTACTCACCTGTAGAATTGTGTTTACTATGCATGGCACGGCCTGCTTCCAGAAGTCCTTACGTATGGGATATTCCGCCACAAGGTGGCGCAGTGTACTGCAGAAGAGTTGTGGCTCCTCCCGGCACCACCAATAGACCTCTCCAGCGTTGACAAGCAGTTATACAAGAAGCTGGGAGATAATAAAGGTAAAAAAGGGTTACAACCCCAACTAAATTGGAACAATCACCATAAAGAGGCAACCAAGAATAACGAAAACAAGGGTGGGGTGAAGCAGGCCGTGCCATGCATAGTAAAAGCAATTCTACAGGTGAGTACTAACAGAATTGTCTTTTTCCTATTGCATGGCACCGCCTGCTTCAAGAAGTCCTTACATATGGGGCATCCAACAGCAGTGTCCGTAAGGTAGGGTGGGATCCCCAAAAAGTAGCAGCAGGCAGTTCAAACCACCACAGCCTGAAGTACTTCAGGCAGCATCAGCAGAGGCCTTAACATCAACCTTGTAAAACTTAGAAAACTTGTTCAACAGAAGCTTGTTGCTGAAAAGCCCAAGATGCACCAATAGCACAAGAGGAATGAGCAGTAACCTTAAAAGGAAGAACCTTCCCCCTAGCAGAATAGGCCTGCTCCACCGCCTGACGGATCCACTTGCTGATAGTGGATTTAGCCGGAGGCAAACCCTTCCTAGGTCCAGCAGGAAGAACAAAAAGAGCATCAGATTTCCTGAAAGACTCAGTAGCAACCAAATAAAACTTTAGAGCCCTGACAACATCCAAAAAATGAAGGGAATTGGAATTAGCAGGGTTAGGACACAAAGAAGGCAAAACAATGTCCTGATTGAGATGAAAAATACAATTCTGTGAAATACTCACCTGTAGAATTGATATTATAAGTATACAGTACGTCCTGCTCCAAATGTAATACTTACACTAGGGTTATCCTCCGCCAGATGGCGCTGCACTGCAGAGACATGCAAAACAGGCTCCTCCCGGCCCTCAAATACCCGGGGACCTCCCACAAATCCCCAGCATTGAAAAGCAGTGAACGAGAAGCCGGGAGAATTTAACCACCCAAACTGGTAACTATAATAATGATAACAATCACCATACAGGGGATCCAGAATAATGCAAAACCAAGGGTGGGGTGGAGCAGGACGTACTGTATACTTATAATATCAATTCTACAGGTGAGTATTTCACAGAATTGTATTATTCTTAGTATACAGTACGTCCTGCTCCAAATGTAATACTTACACTAGGGACATCCAATAGCAGTGTCCAAACAGTAGGGTGGGATCCCCAAAAGTAACAGCAGACAGTTTAAACCACTGCCGCCTGCAAAACCTTGCGGCCAAAGACAGCATCAGCTGTGGCCCTAACATCAACCTTGTAAAACTTTGAAAAGGTATGAACAGAAGACCAAGTAGCGGCCTTGCAAACTTGTTCAACAGAAGCCTGGTGCTGGAAGGCCCAATAGGCACCAATAGCACGAGTAGAATGAGCAGTAAGGCGGAAGGGAGGACTCTTCCCCCTTAGCAGAATAGGTCTGAATCACGGCCTGACTGATCCATTTGATAATAGTAGACTTGGCAGGAGCCAAACCCTTCCTGGGCCCAGAAGGGACCACAAAAAGAGCATCAGTTTTCCTGAAGGACGCAGTGACCACCAGGTAATACTTCAGACACCTGACCACATCCAAGGAATGCAAAACACTCTCCTTAGCATTGCTAGGATTAGGGCACAATGAAGGAAGAACAATGTCCTGATTCAAATGAAAGGCAGACACTACCTTAGGCAGAAAGTCTGGCTTAAAGCGGAACACCACCTTGTCCTGGTGTCTCTCATAGTATGGGGGCTGAATAGAAAGAGCCGCCAACTCAAGACACACGCCTGACCGAAGTAATGGCTACCAGAAAGACAACCTTGAGGGTAAGAACAGCCAGAGCAGCATCCTGTATAGGTTCAAAGGGAGCACCCTGCAAGGCAGACAAAACCAAGTTCAAATCCCAAACAGGGACCATAGGTTTACGTGGGGGACGCACATGAGTAACCCCCTGGAAAAAGGTCTTAATCAGAGAATGATGAGCAAAAGACTTCTGAAAGAAAACAGACAGGGCAGAAACCTGACCCTTCAGAGTACTGAGTTGGAGTCCCGACTCCAACCCATGCTGTAAGAACTCCAGAACCCTGGGGGACTGAAAACACCCGACAGGGAAGAGGCCTAGACTCGCACCATTCAATGTAGGTACGCCATACCCTGTAATAGATTGAAGAAGAAGTTTTCTTCCTAGCCTTCACCATGGTATCAACCACCGAGGCGGACAAGCCTTTCTCCATCAAGATGGAGGTTTCAGCAGCCAGGCCGTCAAAGCCAGAGTTTGTAAATTGGGATGGCGTAAGGAGCCCTGTGTGAGCCGATCTGGCACCCCTGGCAGAACGTACTGGTCTACTGCCATCTGTATCACGTCTGCCAACCACACTCTTCTTGGCCACCTGGGGGCCAGAATCGCTGGCACCCCTTCCAAAGCAATCTTGCGCAGAACCCTGCCCAGCAGGGGGAATGAAGGAAAGACATACAGGAGCCGAAATTCGAGCTTTCACCTTCTGTTGAGGAAGGAAAATCCTTGACTGAACCGTATCCAGAATCATTCCCAGGAACGGGGTCACCGAGGAAGGGGACAGAGAGGACTTGGGGTGATTGATCACCCAGCCGAAGGACTCCAGGGTGGACACCACCAGCTCAGTGTCCAACTCTGCCTGCTGTAGAGACTGGGAGGTGAGTATGTCGTCCAGGTAGGGCAGCACGCGGATGCCCCTTGACCTGATCAGAGACATCACCCCAGCCAGCACCTTGGTGAACACCCTGGGAGCTGAGGTGAGACCAAAGGGCAATGCCACAAATTGGTAGTGTTGATCTTCCAATGCAAACCTGAGGAATCTTTGATGACCTGGAAACACAGGAATGTGAAGGTAAGCATCTTTGATGTCCACAGACGACAGAGTTTCCATGCGAAAACGCCTGCTCCTGACAAAATTGTTGAGGATCTTTAAATCCAGAATGGGCCTGACTGACCCATCTTTTTTGGGAACTGTGAAGAGGTTGGAATAGAACCCCTTGCCTCTTTCTCTTAAAGGGACCCTGCAAATGACCCCCAGACCCAGAAGGCCTTGCACAGCCTGCACCAATACTTGAGCTGATGAACCTTGGGGGAGGGCAGACAGCAAACTCTATCTTGTAACCGGAGGACACTACCTCCTGAATCCACCGGTCTGGGACGTGATGCCTCCAGACGTGTGCAAAGTGCTGTAGCCGTCCCCCCACCCAGATGGGCGAGGGCACCCCATCATGCCTGAGGGGGCTTGGGAGAGGAATGGGCTTAGACCCCCAGGAGGAGCCAGGACGACCCCGTCCTCTGCTCCTATGCCAGGAATCTCCACGAGCCCCCCGCGAAGGACACCCCTTTTCCTTGTTTAGCACCACGGTAGGGGAGTGAAAAGGAGCCCTGGCCCCGAAAGGGCCGAGACTACCGCCTGCACTGGGGTAACTTACCTCCTTAGCAAAAGGGTCTAGGCGGTCCCCAAACAGGCGTAACCCCTTAAATGGAAGTCCAGTGAGGGCCTTCTTTGCAGCATTGTCAGCAGCGCACTGGCGCAGCCAAACCGAGCGGCGTATAGCCACCACCAAGGCAGAAGTTCTAGCACACATCCAAATGGCATCATCCAAGGCAGATAGGATAAAATTTACAAACACATCACAGACAGACAGTGCATTAAATACCTCAGGTAGCAAATCATCAGGAGCACCGTCAAGTACACTTCTGATCAGGGACCTGAGCGCCACAGATGTAATGGCTGAGGCGCAGACCGGGCGCAGCGCCGTCCCCACAAATGCAAAGGCATGGGACGCCAATTGGTCAATGCGCCGGTCCTCGGCATTCCGCAGAGTAGTAGAGTCAGGGGAGTGCATGACAGAGGTGTTAGACAGCCCTAGAATAGGGGCATCCACCTCAGGAGGGGATGACCAGCACTTGACCATATCAGCAGGAAAGGTATACTTTCTGCCCCAACTTTTAGGTACACCGGGAAGTCCACTGGGACGTTCCCACTCCTTAAGCACGAGATTATTGAAATGAGCTTGCTCGGGAAATTCCAAACGAGCCTTAGCAGTATGAAAAAGCTCACCCCTTTGCCTAGGAGCCGCAACGGGGGGGTGGGTGGGGGGGTGATGGACAGAACCTCAAAAATCTGTTCCAGCAGTCTGTCAGTATCATCCGGGGCCCAGGGGTCAGAGCCACCATCGTCATGACCCCTGGGTCTCTCAACAGATGACCCGGAATCGGAGAACAGCTCCCCTTCGTCCGAGGGGGTATAGCCACATAAATGCAAATACTCATCAGATTCCATAGGGAAAAGAGTGACATCAGGGGTTAAGTGACGCTTTTTAGCAGTGGCCTTACGCGCTAAAGTATTAGCGATCAACTCTTTAAAAGTGGACCAACACCCAGGATTTTCACTATCTTGGGTGTTGGGCCACTTCAGCGGGGCATCAGAGATCAGGATGCCCCTCTGTGTGAAACCCCCCAAAAAAACTTACCTTTTCGGCGACGGACAAGCCGCCGCCGCCTCCCGCGCATCCCTCTTACTAGTCAAAAACAGACAATACACCGTATGCACGAATCACAATACACACTCACCCACACCCCCCCTTCTTTCCCCCCCGAAGGCTACAGGGAGAAGGAGGGAGGACAGCGGCCCTCTGTACAGGACCCACCGCTACAGGGGGCATGGGGCGATAACGCGGGAGGGGCATCCCATAAAGGCTCACCATCAGCCTATACCGCCTACCCTTTGGTGGGGGATTGCGGTGGAGCAGCGCTCCTTAAGCACACATGGTGCTGCCTACCTTTACCTGACCAGCGCAGCCCAGGCTGGGAGGCACATCACACGAGGAACGGGGGGGGGGGGGGAATAGTCCAACAGGGCTGCAGGCTAATAGCCCCGCTCACCTGCGAGAGAGTGATAATTTCATGTCTTCACAGTAAGCACTGCAGAGAAATCTGGGGATTTGTGGGAGGTCCCCGGGTATTTGAGGGACCGGGAGGAGCCTGTTTTGCATGTCTCTGCAGTGCAGCGCCATCTGGCGGAGGATAACCCTAGTGTAAGTATTACATTTGGAGCAGGACGTACTGTATACTAAGAATAGCAGACACAACCTTAGGCAAGAAATCCGGCTTAAAGTGGACCAACACCCAGGATTTTCACTATCTTGGGTGTTGGTCCACTTCAGCAGGGCATCCGAGATCAGGATGCCCCGCTGTGTGAAACCCCCCAAAAAAACTGACCTTTTCGGCGACGGATAAGCCGCCGCCTCCTGCTCGTCCCCCTTACAGGGCGCGCGCCCGGGCCGGCCATTCCCAAACGGCCGGCACGGGCACTGCTAGAGGGGCGCGTGGGAGGCAGCGGCGGCTGATCCGTCGCCGATAAGGTAAGGTTTTTTAGGGGGCTTTTGGGGGGGGTTTCACCCCACGGGACATCCCGATCTCGGATGCCCCACGGTGAGGGAGGTGATCGGCCCGGGAATCTTATAGATTCCCGGGCCGATCATCCCTGGGTGTTGGTCCACTTTAAGCCGACACACCACCTTATCCCGATGCCGCTCAAAATAAGGAGGTTTGATGGAAAGCGCCGCCAGCTCAGAAACTCACCTGACCAAATAGCCACCAAAAAAGCCACCTTAAGAGTCAGAATGGACAAAGCAGCCCAACTGAGACTCAAAGGGAGGACCCTGCAGAGCAGACAACACCAGATTCAAGTCCCAAACCGGTAGCATAGGCTTACGTGGCGGACGCACGTAACTCCCTGGAAAAAAAGTCTTAACCAACCGGAGATTGGCAAAGGATCTTTGGAAAAAAATAGCCAGAGCTGACACCTGTCCCTTGAGGGTACTAAGTTGAAGGCCCAAACCATGTTGCAAAAATTCCAGAATCCTGGGAGATAGAAAACACCCTACAAGGAAGCGACTTGGACTCACACCAGGCAATGTAAGCATGCCAGACCCTGTAGTAACAACAGAGGCCTGTTATCCATCAAGATGGAGGTTTCAGCAGCCAAACCGTTAAAGCCAGCGTTTGTAAATTGGGATAGCGCAGCTGTCCCTGAGTGAGAAGATCTGGATCCTTGGGCAAGAGGTACCGATCTACTGCCAACTGCACGACATCTGTGAACCACACCCTCCTTGGCCAACAGGGGGCCACCAGGATGGCTGGTACCCGCTCCTGGGCTATCTTGCGCAGCACCCTGCCCAGCAGAGGAAAGGGAGGGAACACAGAGGAGCCGAAACTCCGTCCAAGGCATTGCTAGCGCATCCGTGGCGAAGGCCAGAGGATCCTGCGACAGGGAGACGAATCTGGGAAGCTTGTGATTATGGCGGGATGCAAACAGGTCCACATCCGGCTGACCCCAGCGGAGACACAGGGAGTGGAATACCTCATTGCTGAGGGACCAGTCCCCCAGCCGAGACGTCCCCCTGCTCAGGGAGTCTGCCTCCTGGTTCTCCACCTCCGGAATGTAGACCGCCGAGATGCAAGGGACATTCTCTTCCGCCCAAGACAGTATCAGGGACACTTCCTTGAGGGCTTTCTTGCTCCGAGCCCCACCCTGATTGATGTAGGCAACAGCCATCTGGTTGTCCAAGCGGATCTGAATAGCCCAACCCCCAATGTGCGTGTACAGCTGAGAAAGAACCAACCTGATCGCCCTCAGTTCCAGGACATTGATGGGAGCATGGGCCTCCTGGGGGCCCCACCGACCCTGGAACTTCAGAGACTTCCAAAAGCCCCCCCAACCGGTCAGACTGGCATCTGTGGTAACAGTCTCCCAGCACGGAGGCAGAAAGGTCCTGCCCACTAGAAGGTTCCTTGAGTCCAGCCACCACGAGAGGGACTGTCTGGCCAGGGGGGACAGAGCAAATTCCTGATCCAGGGACACAGGGTCCCGATTCCAAACAGACAGGAGATGCAACTGAAGAGGTCTCATGTGAAACTGAGCAAAGGGGACCGCCTCGAAGCAGGACACCATAAGGCCCACTAACTGCATCCCTTGCCGGATGGAGGGACGAGGACACAAGAGCAGAGCCCGTGCCCGCTTCTGAAGGCCCTCCACTTTCTGCTGCAGCAGGAACACCTTGACCTGATAGGTATCCCGAGTCATGCCCAGAAAGGACCTCACCAAAGACGGAGATAGTGAAGACTTGGGAAAGTTGATCACCCAGCCGCAACTGACTGAGACTGAGCCGCAATCAGAATGTCGTCCAGGTAAGGGAGGATGCGAATGCCCCGATTCCGCAGCAGAGCCATCACGCCCGCCAGCACCTTGGTGAACACCCGAGGCGCCGAGGTGATACCGAACGGTAAAGCCACAAACTGGTAATGCTGATCCTCTAGAGCGAACCTCAGAAATTTCTGATGACCTGGAAAGATTGGCACGTGAAGATAGGCATCCTTGATGTCCACGGAGGTCATGAAATCGCCCGGGCGAAGGGTACTGACAGCCGAGCGTAGTGTCTCCATGCGAAAGTGCTTGAACCTGACAAACATGTTGAGACCCTTCAGGTCCAGGATGGGCCTCAAGAACCTGTCTTTTTTGGGGACCGTGAAAAGATTGGAGTAGTACCCCAGACCCTGTTCTTGGGAAGGCACCAGACAAATTACTTCTGACTCCAACAGCATTGAACTGCAAGGCGCAAACCGTGAGCTGAAAGAGGGTTTTGAGACATACGGGATCTGATGAATCTTGGGGGCGGCCAGGCTGCAAACTATCTTGTAACCGGAGGACACCACCAGACGTGAGCAAAGATCCGAAGCCGTCCCCTAACCTGGATGGGTGGGGGCGCCTCCTCATGCCTGAGGGGGCTTGGGAGAAGGTTTGGGCTTGGAACCCCATGAGAGACCGGGACGACCACGGGATCTGCTCCGGTCCCAAGAATCTCTGCGGCTACCAGAGAAGAGGGAGCCACGACCTCCTCTGGGAGCACGAAAGGAGGGGAGGGAAGCGGAGGGCCCCCGAAAAGGCTGAGGCAGCCTACCATCCTTGGCTAGAACATCCAGACGCTCACCAAAGAGCCGCAGTCCTGCAAAGGGGAGCCCAGTGAGAGCCTTCTTAGCAGCAGCGTCAGCTGCCCACTGACGCAACCAAACAGAGCGGCGCATAGCCACCAAAAGGGCAGAGGCCCTACCACTCAGCCACACTGCATCATCCATGGCAGTAAGGACGAAGGCAACAAAATCAGAGCAAAGCAAGAGGGCCCTATAAACCTCCCCCCCCCCACCAGCCACGGCGCCATCAAGGAGACGCTTGAGCTGTTTCTTAAGGGCAATAGCTGTAATGGCAGCGGCACAGACTGGACGCAACACAGCCCCCACAAATGTAAAAGCATGGCAGGCCAGCTGATCCATACGCCGGTCCTTGCTGTACCGCAGTGTAGTAGTGTCAGGGGAAGGCATGACCGAGGTGTTGGACAGCCCTAGAATGGGAGCGTCCACCTTAGGGGGACACGACCATCGCTTGACCAAGTCAGCAGGAAAGGGATACCCCTAATCCAACCCTTTGGGCACCGCGGGCAATCTACTAGGACGTTCCCACTCCTTGAGCACCATATTAGTGAAATGGCCCTGCTCAGGGAACTCCAGACGCTGTGTATCAGGACGAAAGAACTCACCCTGCTTCCTCTTAGCCACCTCAGGGGGGGAAAATGTGCAAGATTTCAAAAATGTGAGCCAACAGACTGTCAGTGTCATCAGAGAACCATGAGTCCTCCCCAGACACAGACCCAGGGTCACTGTCGTAACCCTCCTGCTGATCCCCAGAGGAGTCAGAGTCCTGGAAGAGTTCCCCCTCCTCTAGGGAGTAACGGCCACCAAAAGCATCAATTCCCTCATACTCCTCAGTAAAGAGGGAGGGCGTGGGAGCCAGGTGCCGCCTCTTGCCAGAGGCCTTTCTTGGAACAGGCCTGGCAAGCTGCCTTTCAATGCTGGCCACACGAAGTGCCAGATCAGATTGTGACCCCCTGCTAGTATCCCCCTCACTGAGAGCTAAATGCAGGCGCGGAGGGGTAGGTGATGCCGAAGGGGGCGCAGAACTGGGAAGAGAAGCGGGTAGCCCATCCTGGGCCGCAATGATACCTTGGGTGCGCGGCACACACACCGCGGCACTGTTACTCAAAGGGGATGCCCCGCACATGGCACACAGCCGGGATTGGCCTGAAGGACCCCCCGAGCACGCCATCCCCAGAAGCCTCCATATGGTGATTACCACAGACGCAATAGGCCAGCACAGGTTAAGGGCTAATAAAAAGCCACCCGGGATGCCCCCCAAAGGGTGCCCCCAGACCAGGAAGGGGGAGATGAGGGGGGGGGTAAGGAACAGAACCGGGAGAAAACACAACCCATAGTTGTCCCACCTGAAAGACATAAGTAACAAGCACATAAGCATCCCGCAGCACATGCCCCAAGGAAACAAAACCCCCAAAGGGGACTCACGGACCAAGGAGACCGAAGGACCACCCAGCCGCCAGACCATGGGAGGAAGCGACACAGAAGAGATCACCGCCACAGCCCGGGGAGGAAGAGGGGCCCCAGCCGCTCAGCAGACTCAATATGGCGCCGGCAGAGGAACCTTAAGGGGCGGGCAGCGGGGGGTTCTCGACGCGATCCATGTCATCCCCCGGCCCCGCCCCCCCGAACAGCGCGAAAAACGGTGCTCACGTGACTGCGCCATCACAATACAGCAAACGCCTCACAGTAATAGCGACGCCCGCCGTGGAGCGGAGTACAACGCAGCAACGGCGGCAAAAACCACAGTTAAAACACTCGCCGCTACCGCCAGCCCCCCACACGCCAGGGAGAGGGGGGGAGGAGAGCGAGCAGGCAGCGGCGAGAGCCAGGCCCGGCATGGGGGGGCACCCCAGACACCAAATGAACAAGGCACACAGTCCCCAAAACACTCACCCCCTCAGAAGCTAAGACAGGGACTCCGCATCCCTCAGTAGGCTCACCATAAAGCCTATGGCTGGCTACCCTTTGTGGGACAGGGTCTGCAGCTTGGAGCAGCGCTCCTTGAGCACCTGACCCTAGTGCTCCTCTACCTTAACCCGATCCGTCAGACGAGGCTGGGAGGCGTAGAGGGTCCGGAAAACGGGTGGAAATAGACATGCAGGGCCGCAGGCTTGGTTGCCCTGCTCACCTGCGTAACATAGAGAGCCATCTTCTATCTTTGCAGTATCACTGCAAAGGAAACACTGGAGAGGTCTATTGGTGATCCTGTTTTTATATGGTGCCGGGAGGAGCCACAACTCTTCTACAGTACACTGAGCCACCTTGTGGCGGAATATCCCATACGTAAGGAATTCTTGAAGCAGGCCGTTCCATGCAATAGGAAAAATGTTCCTACCTGCATCTACTGCATGTTATGAGCCTTTAAACATCCAAGATGGCGGCTCATGGAACATCAGGCAGCCTGCAAACAGGAAGTGCCTTCTGACTGTGCTGCTCTGCATTCTGGGACTACTGACCTTTTATTGACCCCAGCTCTGCTGTGTCTGAGCAAAGCACATCCATAACCCACTCCCCTGTACTTTATCCCACTCTCCTTTCCTCAGTAAGTGTGATGCTTCTGAGTCAAGATGGCAGCGCCCGTATCCTAAAGTCCTTAACAGTTGCAGCCCAGTGGGGGAAAGAATAATAATAATAAAGTGATTAAAAACTTAAAAATAATAATTTTAGATGCTGGGGAATCATTTAAGGGTTTGGGCTTAAGTTCCGGTTTAAGCCTGGCCACGCTTTGCTCTGCTGAGTTCTAGCTTAACAATCCCTTTACATTTTTGCAACGGGCTATTACTTCACTATAGAGCAGTAGTTCTACCATGAGGTTTCTACTCGGATGAACCTTTGCTCACAGCACTCAATGGCCACATCCAGCACAGACTCCTCTAGGGTCAGAATCAAGACATCATCCCTCCCAGATAGAGGCATCTGCTATACAGGATCTTCTTTGGTCCTTCCCTAGCCACCACATCAGCTCCACTGGGCAAAGAGGAGAATCTTACCAAATGGGTGTTGTGCCAAATTGTTTAAACTATACATAGTGTCTATAAGGCGCTAGGTCAGTTATGCATTCCAACCCTGAGGCATCCCAGTTTGGGATTCTCCACTGTGTGCCCCCCCCCCAAAGTTGCCCCATATGCTTACCATGTCCGCCGTTAGCGGCATCCATTGCATATTTCTCGGCCTGTAACTGAATGGCTGGCATGGCTGTGCACAGCCTAAGGATGCAGAGGAGATGCAGAGGATGCCGCGCACCGACCACAAGTGCGGCTAGGATTCTATTTAGCTTCTCCAGCCACACATTAATAAGCCTATCAAATCTGGATGTCCCAGGGGGACAGAACAAAACCCGGGGCAGTGAGAATTCCAGGTTTTGGTCCACTTTAAGGAGTCATTTCGACTAGGCAAGGCAGTGGGAGGCATGTTGTATAAAATGTATGGCTTTATAGTTGATATAGTCACAAAGGGGTTCAATGCAGAGCCAAGAGAGATCACGCACTTTTTATTTTTTAGGAAAGAAAACTGCCATTCATTTAGATGGTCTAACTTGGGGCTGATTCAACACCAGGTGAAATTTTACATACCATACAGTTAAATCATCCCCAGGGAAGACCATTAAAACAAAAAAAAAATAAAAGAGTGAGTTTTCTCACCTGGATCTGCTTCGACCCCTTAGTCATGGATTAGAAAGGCTGACCACCTATTTTTGGCCAGGCAGTGCATATCTGAAGCCAAAGCCCGCAGCTAAACACAGACTGGTTGCCAACCCCATCCATGTCTCTGTCAATGGGTGACAGCTGGGGCCGGGGAAACCACCCAGTCACATGAGGAAAACATTCCCAGCTGTCAGTCACTGGCAATGCCACGCACAGAGCCTGCTCATTGGGTTAATGCCAGTCTGATGCATAGATACGGGCAGCAGGAGATACGACAGTTTGGTTTTTCGGAAGCCAAAAAATCCCTCCATGAAAAATAAAAGTATATACTGAAAAAAAAATTATACTTGAGAATTACAAACAAAATAATGCAACTGCAGGACTTTCCCATTATGCTGGGCTACATTTTGATGGCCTACATTTCATGTATAGATTGGCACATGCCAGTCTGCAGCTTTAAAATGGGCCAAAACTGAGGATTTTGAATATCCTGGGTTTTGGTCCTTGCTCCTGGGGCATCCTGATAGGGGGTCACTGTGTGAAACTGTCAGTCGCCGAAACAAACTCACCTCTTCCGGGCGCATGGCGTATGCGCGGCCGCTCGTCCAATCAGCAAGCTCGGATCCGCTCACCTTAGCGTGTCTAAGGAGAGCGGCTCCAAGTGCGCTGACGGCCGCATCCCCGCTACCCTCTAACAGGGAGTGTGCCTGCACCGGGCAATCACAAACGCCTTGCACGGGCACATGCCCTGATAGAGGGATAGCGGGGGAAGCGCATGCGCCATTGAACCAGAAAAGAAGGCAAGTGTATTGGGCGACCTGGGGGGTTTCACACATCCACTTTAAAGGGGCACTTTAAAGGGACACTCCAGGCACCAGTAATAATAAGGCAGAAAGAAGTTCCCCTGATGCTGTCCAATCCCAAACAAAAAACAAGAGCCCAAAAGACTCCAGGGCCATCCATGTTCCACTCCAAGCCTTCCCAAATTGGGATGTCCTGTTAGGTGAAACCCTCAGAATCGCCAGTTTCACTCTCCTGCTTGCTTCATCCCAACCCCAGGCCTCTCTGAATGGCGTGGGCACGCCACAGCTAGAAGCTGAGCAGGGAATGCAGCCAGTGGAGCACTTGAAGCTTCCTTCGCCTGCTCAGCAGAAGCATGTTTGGCTGCTCCTGTAAAATCTGAAAGTACTGAGACAATGGCTTTGATTCATCAAGAGTTGAAAAAAAATTCTCATGGTAGTAAAAAATTAATTTCATGAGAAAAAAGCCTGAGCATGTCAATGTCGATGAGTCACCAGATAGGAAAAATACAATTCTGTGATTACTCACCTGTAGAAATGGTATTATATGTATACAGCACGTCCTGTTCCAGAAGATATTCCTTACACTTGGGTTATACATCCAGTAGATGGCGCTGGACTGCAGAGACAGAAAAGTGGCTCCTCCCGGCCCCATATATACCAGGGACCTCCCACAAATTTCCCAGTATTGAAAAGCAGTTAAAATGAGACCGGAAGAACTATAACCATTATATAAAAATTGAACATAAGAACAAATCACCATAAAGAGGAAACTAAAGATAATGATAACAAGGGTGGGGTGGAACAGGACGTGCTGTATACATATAATACCAATTCTACAGGTGAGTAATCACAGAATTGTATTATTCTAAGTATACAGCACGTCCTGTTCCAGAAGATATTCCTTACACTTGGGACATCCAATAGCAGTGTCCGTAAGGTAGGGTGGGATCCCCAAAAGTAACAGCAGACAGTTTAAACCACTGCCGCCTGCAGAACCTTGCGGCCAAAAGCAGCGTCAGCTGAGGCCCTAACATCAACCTTGAAAAAGTATGAACAGAAGACCAAGTGGCGGCCTTGCAAATTTGTTCAACAGAAGCTTGGTGCTGAAAAGCCCAAGAGGCACCAATAGCACGAGTAGAATGAGCAGTAAGGCGGAAGGGAGGCTCCTTCCACTTAGCAGAGTAGGCCTGTATCACAGCCTGACTTATCCAGTTGCGGATAGTGGACTTAGCCGGAGCCAGACCTTTCTTAGGTCCAGACGGAAGCACAAAAGAGCATCAGTCTTCCTGAAGGATTCAGTAGCCACCAAATAGAATTTCAGAGTTCTGAC
Organism: Gastrophryne carolinensis; assembly: GCA_027917425.1. NCBI lineage: Eukaryota > Metazoa > Chordata > Amphibia > Anura > Microhylidae > Gastrophryne > Gastrophryne carolinensis. Next base: position 129,472,676 of record CM051241.1, on the reverse strand, counting down.
TACGTCCAAAGAATGTAAAACCCTCTCCTTAGGGTTACTGGGATTAGGACACAGAGAAGGCAAAACACCCTCTCCTTAGGGTTACTGGGATTAGGACACAGAGAAGGCAAAACAATGTGCTAATTGAGATGAAAGGCAGAAACAACCTTAGGCAGAAAATCTGGCTTAAAACGAAACACCACCTTTTCCTGGTGTCTCTCAAAATAAGGAGGCTTGATGGAAAGCGCCACCAGCTCAGAAACACACCTAACAGAAGTGATAGCCACCAAAAAGACCACCTTAAGCGTGAGAATGGACAAAGGAGCCCCTTGTAAGGACTCAAAGGGAGACCCCTGCAGGGCAGACAAGACCAAGTTAAAGTCCCAGACTGGTAACATAGGCTTGCGTGGAGGACGCATGTGAGTAACCCCCTGGAAAAAGGTCTTGACCAGGGGATGCTGAGCAAAGGATCTTTGGAAAAAAATAGCCAAAGCAGAAACATGGCCTTTCAGAGTACTGAGCTGAAGACCCAGATCCAAACCATGTTGGAGAAACTCCAGGAACCTAGGAATAGAAAACACACAACAGGGAAGCGAGTGGGACTCATACCAGTCAATTTAAGTACGCCAAACCCTGTAATAGATGGATGAAGAGGACCTCTTCTTATCCCTGATCATGGTATTCACCACCGAGGCAGGCAGCCCTTTTTCCATCAAGATGGAGGTTTCACACTCTTCTTGGCCAACAGGGGACCACCAGGATTGTTGGCACCCCTTCCTGAACTATCTTGCGCAACACCCTGCCCAGCAGTGGAAATGGGGGAAACACATACAGCAGCTGGAACCTCATCCAAGACATTGCCAGGGCATCCGTGGCCAAGGCCAGAGGATCCTGGGACAGAGACAAAGACTGGAAGCTTGTGATTGTGACGGGACGTAAAACAGATCCACATCTGGCTGACCCCAGCGGTGGCACAGGGAGCGAAACACCCTGCTACTGAGGGACCATTCTCCCAGACGCGAAGTCCCCCTGCTCAGAGAGTCTGCCTCAAGATTCTCCACCCCCGGGATGTACACAGCTGAGATGCAGGGAACATTTTCCTCCGCCCAGGACAGTATCGGGGACACTTCCTTGAGGGCCCTCTTGCTCCGGGTCCCTCCCTGATGATTGATGTAGGCAACCGCCGTCTGGTTGTCCAAGCAGACCTGAACAGCCCGACCCCTCAGGTGTGGGGTTAAGTGGGTGAGAACCAACCTGATCGCCCTCAATTCCAGAATGTTGATAGGGGCATGGGCCTCCTGAGGGCCCCACTGACCCTGGAACTTCAGGGACTTCCAGAATCCCCCCCTAACCTGTCAGACTGGCATCCGTGGTGACAGTTTTCCAGCAGGGGGCCAGAAAGGACCTGCCCCCCAGCAGGTTCTTTGAGTCCAGCCACCACACTAGAGACCGCCTGACCAGAGGGGACAAGACAAACACCTGATCCAGGGACACAGGGTCTCGATCCCATACTGACAAGAGGTGAAGCTGAAGAGGCCTCATGTGGAACTGAGCATATGGAACCGCCTCGAAGCAGGACACCATCAGGCCCACCAGCTGCATTCCCTGCCTGATGGATGGATGAGGACAAGACAGCAGGAGCTGAGCTTTCTCTTGAAGGACCTCCACCTTCTGCTGAGGAAGAAAGATCTTGACCTGAGCTGAACCCAGAATCATGCCCAGAAAAGACTTCACCATGGAAGGAGACAGGGAAGATTTGGGGTGATTGATCAGCCAGCCGATAGACTCCAGTGTGGACACCACCCGCTGAGTGTCCAGCTCTGCCTGATGGAAGGCCTGAGAAGCGATAAGCATGTCGTCCAGGTAGGGAAGAATGCGAATGCCCTGAGATCTCAGCAGAGCCATCACTCCTGCCAGCACCTTGATGAATACCCTGGGAGCCGAGGTGAGACCGAAGGGCAAGGCCACAAATTGGTAGTGCTGATTCTCCCGAGCGAACCTCAGGAATCTCTGATGACCTGGAAAGATAGGTACGTGAAGGTAAGCAACCTTGATGTCTACAGAGGTCATGAAGTCCCCTGGGCGTAGGAAAGTCACTGCTGAGCGCAGAGTCTCCATGCGAAAGTGTCTGAATCTGACAAATTTGTCCTTTTTGGGCACAATAAAAAGATTGGAATAATAGCCTTTGCCTCTTTCCCTCAAGGGCACCCAGCAGATGACACCTAGATCTAGAAGGCCTTGGACAGCTGGGTGAGGGCGCCCCTTCATGCCTGAGGGGGCTTGGGGGAGGACTTAGTCTTGGGGCCCCAGGAGGGGCCAGGGCGGCCACGTCCTCTGCCCCTGCCCCAAAAATCTCCACGGGCTCCAGCAAAGGAAGCTCCCCGTCCAATTCTGGAGCCCCTGAAGGTGCAGCCCCTTGAAGGGAAACCCAGTGAGAGCCTTTTGGCAGCGCTGTCAGCTGCCCACTGGCACAGCCAGACCGAGCGGCGTATTGCCACCAATAAGGCAGAAGCCCTGCCACACATAGTAGTATCATCCAAGGGAGAGAGAACATATGCAACAAATTCCTCACAACGCAGAAGAGCTCTATACTCTTCACTATGAGCATCGTCAGGGGCCCCATCTAAGAGACCCCTGAGCAGGCTTTTAATAGCAACAGCCGTTAACAGCAGAGGCACAGACCGGACGCAGTCCCCACACAGGCAAAGGCATGGCAAGCCAGCTGATCAATGCGCTTGTCCTCCCCATCCCTCAGTGTAGTAGAGGCAGGGGAATGCATGACGGATGTGTTGGACAACCCCAGAACTGGTGCATCCACCTCAGGAGGACATGACTAACGTTTAACCATCTCAGCAGGAAAGAGATACCTCTTATCCCAACTCTTTGGTACCCCAGGAAGCCGCCTAGGCCGTTCCCATTCTTTGAGCACCAGATTATTAAAGTGAGTTTGTTCAGGAAACTCCAAACGTGGCTTAACAGTATGATACACAGCAATTCAAAAATGTGAGCCAAATGTCTGTCAGTATCATCTGAAGCCCATGGGTCAGACCCAGACTCGGCATAACCCCTAGGCTGATCCTCAGATGATTCTGAATCAGAGAATAATTCCCCTTCTTCCAGGGGGGTATATCCAGTAATATCAAAAAACTCCTCAGCTTCCACAGGAAAAAGAGTAACACGGGTGACAGATGCCGCCGCTTTGCAGGAGCCTTACGCAGACCAGACCCGGCAAAATGCCTTTCAATGCTGGCTACCCGGGCAGCCAAATCAGGTTGAGACTCCCCACTGGTATGCACTGGGAGTCAGATGTAAGCGTGGGGGGTAGGCGAAGCCAGAGGGGGCGCAGCACTAGGCCCAGCCGCAGGTAACCCAGACTGCAGCGCAAGCGCCTGCTGGGCGCAGGGTGCACACACCCTGACATCACTTATAGGGGATATCCCACACGCCACACACAGCCGGGCTTGTCCCGAAGGAACCCCAAGCACATTATCCTGAGAAGCCTCCATATGGCGATTATCACAGCACATGGCAACAGGCCAATAGGGATTGACGCTAATAATAGCAACTCGGGATGCCCCAATAACCCGTTAGGGAAGTGGGAGTAAGGGAATATAATAGCCCTCCAATAAGATTAACACTATATAGAGGGGATAGGACTGGGAGAAACCACAAAGTTTGACCCGCCTGCAAGACATAAGCAAAAAGATCCCATAAGCAATATGCAATACAGAGAAATATAAAATAAATCAGCCCGCAGGGAGACGCCAGGCACACGCAGCAGAGAACTAAAACGACGCCCGCATATACCTCGAGGGGCGGGCCGCGGAGACAGTGATGCAGAACGCGTCAGCCGCAAGGCCCCCCCCCCTGAAGAGTTCGAAAACGCGCCCACCTGACAAGGTCAGCCAATGATGGCGCAGCAGCACCTGAGGCAATGTCGCCGCCGACTGCGGAGCGTAGTACAAACGTGCGGCAGCGGCAAAAGAAAACAGTGCAATCAAATCAAAAGGGATCAAAAGACAACAAAAAGACATTCCCCCCCCACCCCACCCCCCCCCAGATCTACCAGGGAGAGCGAAGGGGAAGCGACGGCCAGCCTAAAGGGAGCCAACTGCGGGGACAGGGGGCGAGGGGCATAAGACGCGGGAGGGGCATCACATAAGGCTCACCATGGGCCTATACCGCCTACCCTTTGGTAGGGGACTGCGGTTGGAGCAGCGCTCCTTAGCACCTGACAGCGGTGCTGTTTACCTTCACTCGAACCAGAGCAGCCTGAGCTGGGAGGCAGTAAAAGGAAATGGGTGGGAATAGTCCTACAGGGCCGCAGGCTAACAGCCCCGCTCACCTGCGAGTAGAGCCATCTTCTAGTCATCAGGACTGCAGAGAAGAACTGGGGATTGTGTGGGAGGTCCCTGGTATATATGGGGCCGGGAGGAGACACTTTTCTGTCTCTGCAGTCCAGCGCGATCTACTGGATGTATAACCCAAGTGTAAGGAATATCTTCTGGAACAGGATGTGCTATATACTTAGAATACAACAAAAGTCAATGGTACTTTTTTACCCCTGAGAAAAGTAGTGAACCTTTTACTCCTTTTTACACGGTAGTAAAAAACATTGCCATTCATTGTGTTCATATCTGTTGATTCTTCAGCATTGAAATCTGGCTTTTTTCCCCCCCATGAAATTAATTTTTACAACCATGAGAATTTTTTTCAACTCAAGGGCAATATTTATTAAAGCAGATCTATCACCAGGATTTAATTATCCCCATAGGTTCATTTATCTGGGCCATCCTGATTTGGGATGGCAAATGGGGTGTGAAACCCCCCAGATAGCCTACACAACTCACCTTTCTGCCACTCACAGGGTGTATGCATTGGCTCTTGTTCAACCAGCAATTTCTGAACAAAGGGCCAACTTCGGGAGCGGCCCCACTTCCCATCTCCATGAAGTTCCCAACCTATCTAGACATGGAGGCTGGGGGTGCCACTGAGACCTGCGTTGGAGTGCTGAAAAGGTAGTGCCTGCATGGTGGGGTTCCCAAAGTGGGGCATCCCAATTTAGGATGTCCCATGGGCACATAATTGGCTGGCCCTGGAGGTTATATATCCATATATCATGTGAATGTTTGCTGTATACTATACCCCTCTCCCCCCCACAGACATGGCTTGTGGTTTTCTTATCTTATCATGAGTGGCACTTTGGAAAGTTGCAGCTGCCAACTTCCACCTGAGATAACCAACCTGCGGCTGCGCATTTCACTGTCTGGAGAATGCAGCAAAGAATACTGCTGGGGATTTGGGAATGGGATCCTTATCCCAATGGTGGACGATGGGCGAACTATATAAATCACTTACCACCAAGGAAAGTATGGAATCCTGTTCCAGAAGAAAGGGGGGGGGGGGGGGTTCTTTGTGCCGTCATTGAGCCTACACCCTTACCAGACAGATTTCGAAGTCAATGATTTAGATCAGCTGAATATCCTCTCCAGCAGGCATCTGGATTTGGGATGTCCCACTCCTTAAAGCGGAAACCAAAAGATTCCAGGGCCAGCTGCTGGCTTTTCTTATGTTACAAATGTGTGTTTTATGGAAGGAGTTTACACTACCTGCAAGCTGTTGCTATTAGCAACCGTAAACTGTCTGTACACAAAGGTCTACAAGAAAAGAGAAGTGAGCCCTGTACACAGTACACTGCTGCTATGGCCACTGCCGAGGTGAGGGAGCTCTCCCTCAAACATGCTCAGCAGAAGATAGAGCTAGACTTGCTGTACAGTTGCTAATAGCAACAGATTTCAGGTAGTGGAAATGGCTTCCAAGGAATAAAAATGCTAGTTGGCACACAATATACATTTAAAAAAATGCCATCAGAAGTGGACTTCCCCTTTAAAGCAGAAAAAAACCTCCAGCGACCAGACTGGAATCTGAAAGATTGAAGGGCCAGCTACTGGCTTTTTTCCAGGGCATCCTGACTTGAAAACCCCTAGTTCATCTACTACAACTCTTTCCACGCTCCAATGGTGCATGTGCAGGCTCTCATCCAATGAGAGCTGCCTGCCGGGACTACGTCATTTGGCAGACGGTGGTCATTGTTTTGAATGGAGAGCATGTGCTGCTGCATACCCTGCACGTGCGCTCCTGTCCCAGCCGGTGTATACGCGGGCCCTCGTCCAATGAGAACCATTCGTGTTTGCCCTGACTAGAGTCGGCAAACGACTCTCATTGACTTCAATGGGCAGCCCTAGCGGCCACACCCCCATCAATGCACACGCTCCTGTCCCATCTGAATGGCTGGGCTGGAAGTGTGTGCACAGCCCGAAGATGCAGGGGATGCGGCAGCTTGCGCCACCATTGAAAGCAATGAGAGATGTTTGCCAAATTACATATGCATGGTAAACGGCTCTCATTGGGCAAGAACCGCCATTGCACCATTGAACCAAGGAAAGGTGAGTGATTACAGGTGCCCTGGGGTTTCACGCAGCAGGAATGGGATGCCCTGGGTGTCTGTCCCGGCTGGGATTTGTTCCCGCTTTAGGTAAAGATATGGCAGAGTAACAGTTTTTCCATTATATCGCCACAACCTCTAACAGAGAGACTTACTATTCATTGTGCAGCAGCTTGCCTGGGGCCTCATATTCTTCTGTCTGTTGGCTGGGCCATTACAACAGATAAAAGGAGCCCAGTATAAAAAATATAGAGATCCTATGCAAACACCACCCCTCTGCTCTAGTGACACCCATAAGTTTATAATTAGATTTACTTTTTGCCTAGCTACAAGATACAAGCAGGGTTTTATTTCTGAGGTTAGGTCTGCTTGAATCCTATCCTGATGGTATTGCTATAGAGCAGACAGAGCAGGTGTTCAGCACACAGGCTTCAGTTTCATTACTCGGAAGGGGCTCGATGTACAGGCAAGAACAGGTTCAAGAAGGTTACAGCAAGTTAAAGAGCGCACAAATGACTTACAAATTAAGACAGCCCTAAACCCTTTCTGGCAACTCTGTGGCAGAGGTGGGGTGGGGGTGGGCTGGTTCACAGGGGGACTAAACTAACCCTAGGTTGGGTTAGTTTAGTCCCCCTGTGAACCAGCCCACCCCCACATTATGCCGGGAGCGAACCCTGCAGTTAAGATACTCAAGTTTTCCTCGTGGAGCCCTATCCAAAAAGAAAAAGGCACACATGCAGCAACACCCAGGGCGAAACAGGCAAGAATCAAGTATGGGCTTTGCCTTGGGGCTCAATTCAAACTATGGATTAAAGCGAAATAAATCCCAGGGAGGCTGGCCCTGAAACAAATAGATTCCAAGGCTGGACACTGGCCTTCCCCCAGGGCATCTTGAATTGGGATGCCCCGATGTGTGAGCCTTCCCAGATCGCGGGCATTCACTCACCTTCCCCTGGTTCACCGGCACAGACTCTCGTCCAATCAGAGCCGTTTGCTGCTTATGCAAATCAGAGCCATTCGCTGAATTACGATGAGAAGCGAGAGGGTCTGCACGCACTACTGCTTCAGCCATTCAGATAGACTGGGGCAGGAGCACACGCTGCTGGGGATGAGGCTGCACCAATGAAACCTATGAGAGACGCTTGCCAAGTCACATAGTCCCAGCAAATGGCTTGGATTGGAAGATAGCCCAAACATGCGCCGTTGGACCGGGAATTGTACTGAGCGACTTGGTGGGGGGGTCAAACATCAGCGTTTCCCAATTCCAGATGCCCCTGGGGCACAGAACAAAACCCAGGATAGTAAAAATCCCGTCTTTTGTTCCGCTTTAAGCCATCACATAGATTACGAAGGGGCTCAGACACTCTACAGCCTGTATTAGGTTTGACCCATCCCCCCCCCATAACCTATACTGTGATTGCTGGGTTTCTTGTTTGAACTTTTTCCTATAGTCTGAACTGGGCCCCAGGATTCAGACCAAGGGCTCAGCCATGATATATATTGGGGGGTGGGGCCCAGAATCTATAAAGCCTATATTGTGTCTGGGCCCCTCCATAACCTATATACTAGGGGCTGAACTGGGCAACATGTTGCTGTTGGGACATTAGTAGGATGCCAATGGAATTCATAATGTGCGCAAACCACAGGACTATATCTCAGGAACAGAGATTTTTTTTTTTTACAAGCACCAAACCTGGTTAAAGCAGCTGCAGGGGGAGAAGAGGGAGTAAGGACAACTAAGGGCCGCTATACAATTTTTGTATGTGTACATCATCTCCTTGTGTCATGGAATGAATTAAGATGGCAGCTATAAAAGGATACCCCCCCCCGAATTCCCCTCCCCCATGGCACCGCAACATTGCAGCATGTCTATTGTAACTGGAAAGCATTGCTTCAAAGAGCAGAACATAGTGTAGCATCCTACAGAGTTTAAATGGCTGCGTCTTGGTGACAGGCGGCTCATCTGTGCTGGATTATCACAAGTTGAGGCATCAGAACAATGGGGTGAGTAATACAATGTGCAGAACAATACGTGACCATCACCACTAATAAAGAACAAGCGGGGTAACAAGCCAATTAATTGCATTGAGGTAAGGCGCAGGATTTACATATGATCAGATGGAGAAACGTTTGATCAAATTACCATAAAGTCTGTTTAGTTCCTCTCTGTAAGAGTGGAATTGTACATTCAAAAACCTGTCGGCTCTGGTTTTTCTTACTTCCCATAACAGAACAACAAGCTTGGCGGAATGTCACCCCCCACCCCCAATAGAATCTAAGTATATACATTACATATAAGAAATTCCTTATGGCAGGTAATAGGTAATAGGAAGTACTATGAAAAAAATCGAATGTGAAATTCAAGGTTAGGGGGTGGGAAAGATTAGGGCAAGGGTAACGCAATCTAAGAATAAAGAGGAAAGCATTCCCTAGGGGCATCCCTAAAGCCTTCCTAGGGTCATCGTATACTCACCCTGTCCTGAGATCCCACAGAGGCATGCTACTGAGCTGTGCACTCAGCACTGCTGCAAGACCTCCCCAAGCCCAGGCACTCAGGTCTACCTGTATCGCAGAGCAGGGGTCAGTACAGAGAATGGGCGGAGGGCACACTGGGTCCATGCTCCAAAGTATCCTCCCCACCCTGCTTCCTATCCCCTGGTGCTGAGGCCGGGCAGTTCCAACTTAAAAAATAGCTTACCTCACCCAGGATCCAGCATGGTTCTCTTGGCACTTCGGGTCTTGGATGTGGCCACTTTGGGAAAAGTGGGAAGAATTGTTGCCCCAGTAGCCCTCAGCATAGGCAGCTGTTACTAGGTGCCACTTGGTGGACTTCCTGACACTATGGAATGGTAGGGTTAGGTTAGAATAACACAATCTGAGGTTTTAGGATCTTCAGGGAACAGGTGCTTGGGGTAGCTGCAGTGCCAATAATACCATTTTGTGAATACTCACCTGTAAAATGGGTATTATAAGTATGTCACACACCCTGCTTCAAGAAATTCATAACGTGTGGGTAATACTGATCTGTAGAGGGCGATATGCAGAGATGCCAGGAAAAAATAGAGCCCCTCCCGGTCCATAAATACCTGGGACCTCCCACTCATTACCCAGTATAAGAACAGCAGTAAGGTAAGGGACCAGGAAGAGCCCAACACAAAGCATGGCCATTTCGGTGCCCAGGTGAAGTGGGGATCCACGGAACGCGTCAGCGGGCCAGTACCTACACGGGGGATTTGAGGAGGGCGACTGATGACATGTGGTAATGTTTATTTAATCCTTCTTTTGGTTAGCTGTTGATGTTTCTCATCTGCCTGCATATTATCAGCATGTTCATGTCTGTGTAACAGACACTCTCCTACCATATTGTTACATGTTAATAATCTGTGCACAACCAAGTTACATTGTTAGTAATACCTTGGAGATATGCATTAGGCACAATAGGATATTGATTACATTTATACTGCGGGCACATGAGACAAGCTCAATGTTAGGTATATTAGCAGTTGTTTAACATAATCAAAAGCCCAATTATCCTCCAACCCTCCCCCTGTGTTTGTTGTACTTGTGTGTTTATGTTTTTTAACATTGTTGTTGTGTATTTTCATGTGCATTGGCTTCCCCAGGAGTCTTTTTAACCACAAATAAATTGTATATTTTTCTAGCATCAGTTTTTGTGGTTCATTGAGAGTATTTACAAATCTTTGGGCGGAGTGCAGACCCTCTGGGGACCTGTTTGGGATCTCCAGAAAACCCTCCTTTTGTTTGGTAGTCCCAACACAAAGCATAACAACGCAAAGTTCACCATATAAAGGATCCAGAATACAAAAGGGCAGGGTGAAGCGGGGTGTGTGACATACTTATAATACCCATTTTACAGGTGAGTATTCACAAAATGGTATTATTCTAAGTATGTCACACACCCCGCTTCAAGAAATTCATAACGTGTGGGACATCCAACAGCAGTGTCCATAAAGGGCGGGGATCCAAAACAAGGCAACAAGGCACAACTTAAACCACTGCAGCTTGCAGAACTTTGCGGCCAAACACAGCATCCGCTGAGGCCCGAACATCAACCTTGTAAAACTTGGAAAAAGTGTGAACAGAAGACCAAGTAGCAGCCTTACAAACTTGCTCAACAGAGGCCTGGTGCTGAAAAGCCCAGGACGCCCCAACCGCACGAGTAGAATGAGCAGTAACACGAAAAGGGGGTACATTCCCTTTGGCAGAATAGGCCCCAACTATGGTCTGACGGATCCATTTACTAATGGAAGACTTGGAAGGCGCCAAGCCTTTTCGGGGCCTGGAGGGCACCACAAAAAAGGCATCCGTCTTACGAAAGGAAGACGTTACCTCCAAATAATACTTCACAACACGAACCACATCCAAAGAATGCAGGGCCCTCTCCTTGTCATTGCTGGGATTAGGACACAGAGAGGGCAGAACAATGTCTTGGTTTAGGTGAAAGGCAGAAACAACCTTAGGAAGGAAATCGGAAATCTTGAAACGAAAAACCACCTTGTCCTGATGCCCCTCAAAGTACGGGGCTTGAATGGACAAAGCCGCCAACTCAGAGACACGCCTAACCGAAGTGATGGCTACCAAAAAGACCACCTTCTGCGTAAGTGAAGACAAGGCAATATCATTCAAGGGCTCAAAAGGAGAATCCTGAAGAGCAGAAAGAACCAAATTCAAATCCCAAACAGGGAGCGAAGGTTTTCTAGGAGGCCGCACGTGCGTGACTCCCTGGAAAAAAGTCTTAACCAAAGGATGTAGGGCAAATGACCTTTGAAAGAACACCGCCAGGGCAGAAACCTGCCCCTTCAGAGTACTAAGCTGGAGCCCCAGGTCCAGACCATGTTGAAGAAACTCCAGGATTCTGGAGATGGAAAATTCCCTACAAGGCAACACCCTGATCTCACACCAATCAATATAAGACCTCCAAGTCCTATAGTAGATATTAGAGGAAGACCGCTTCCTAGCACTAATGAGAGTTCGAATCACAGCATTGGAAAGACCTTCCTCCTTCAAGATGGAGGTTTCAGCAGCCACGCCGTCAAAGCCAGCGTTGGTAAATTGGGATAACGTAGTTGACCCTGGGTGAGCAGATCCGGCAGCAGGGGCAGAACGAACTGATCCTCTGCTAACCTTACCACATCTGCAAACCAAACCTGTCTTGGCCACCTTGGAGCCACCAGACTGCGCTGAACCAGATGCCTGGGGTCCGGACTGCCGCGTAATAGTCTGCTGTGCGCATGGTATACACAGATATACATCATCGCCAGTAAGGGATGCCCCACACCCCATACACTTCCGGGATTGCCCCGAGGGGAGCCCGAGCCCAGTATCCGGGGATGCCTCCATAAGGTGAACTTATAGTTGGTCGCAATGACCGAGGGAATTACGCATATAAGCAACCCGGGATGCCCCTTTAATGTCCCAAGTGGGAGGATTTGCAATAAGCCAATTAAGAACCCAGGGACCCTAGGACCAGGAGAAACCCCCTAACACCACTGCAGGTTATATCTGAAAGACATAATAAAAAAGGCTAATAAGAAACGCGGAGTATAAAATATATGACATAAAAATATATAATTATAGGTGATGGGACAGAAGGGGGGCCCACCGGGCCACTCACTGTGGTCCTGAAGACAGCTTCCTCTCTCCATGAGGAAAAGAGCAGCTCTGAGGAGAGAAGGGGGGCGTGGCCAGCTCCTTCTGAGGAAACAGGCACTGAGAAAAGCACCTCAGTGGTGCCTGTGACACAGGGGCGGGCCGCAGCGCTGGAAAGCCCGGCCCCGCCCCCAAGAGTGAAAGCGTGAGGGGAGAAGCTCCCCTCCGCCATCACAATGCAAAAAGGCCGGCACCGCAGCCATGTGCGGCCGCGGCGCCAGTCTCAGAAGAGACAGAAGGAGGGGAGCGGGCCGTGGCTTTGACCCTGACGTCCGGCCCCGCCGCTTTTACCTCAGGGAGAAAGCCTGCATAAAAATGGCGGCCACAGCGCCGTTTTGACAGAGAAATAATCGAATAACAAAGCCGGGGTCCCACAAACCCCAGAAACAGCACACCACCCCAGAGCCAAAAGAGCACCACTGAAAAAGTACAAAAATAATAATCTTTATTTTATTTAGCACTATTTACATCTACAACTTTATACTGGACATCTTAAAAAATCACTAAAAAAACATATAACAAAAACACTCTATGGGAAGGAGAAGGGGGAAAAAAAGGTTGCTAAACACTGGGACAAGGGTAATGCCATGTATACACTCAAATGAAGAACGTCAATCACATGTAACCTAATCACTTAATAAGCCCATAAAACCGGCTATACCTGCCCCTTTAGGATCTGTTCTGATCATACAAAAATAAATAAAGTATGCCTGTGCCCGCACTGGTAAGAGCCCCAAGATAATATATATAAAGCTGTGCCAAAACTATATGAATAATCCCCCATAAAAAATATTAAATAATGAGTATGTATAATTAATTCATAATTCATAAATATTTGTGCAATAACAAAGTGCTATGTGCGATATAACCATGTGCAATCTCTAAATATTAAGCATAAGTAAGAGGACCAGCCAGGGCAGACAAATCCAAAAGGCATATAACACACATAACAAAAATTACACAGATCTTACTATGAGCAGGTGAACCGGACCAGTGTTTACCCCTTACAGCTCTGTCAACGCGTTACGTGACGTCACGCATCACTTCCTCAGGACATGAGAAACTAATTGATGGACCCGTCTTTATAAATGCTCACCCCACCACGCTCCCGCGCATCCACACCTGTACTGAATAACCGCAGACCGCCTACCACACTCCGGCCGGAAGCGTGCAGGCGGCTGCCGTGTAACCAGCTGCCCGAGAGACGCGACGCGTCACAGGGCTCACGTTAGCATATACAGCCGCGCGTCAGAGGCGGGGCACCGCCCTTAACAAAGATGGCGCGGGCCAATCCATTGACTTGGCAGGAGGGAGAGGCCTTAGACGACCTTACGTCACTTTTAGAAGAACAATCACCAGAACCACCCGCTAAACAGGTGACGTTCTTGGATTTGACGCTGACCATCAATGAAGATGGCTCTATAGGCACTAGTCTCTTTCGCAAAGAGACGTCGGTCAACTCCCTCCTGCATTACAGCAGTTTCCACCCCAAAAGTTTGAAACGCGGTATCCCCGTGGGCCAATTTCTTAGATTACGCAAGAATTGTTCAGAGGAGACGGAATTTAAGCAACAAGCGGAGAGCCTTGCTAATCGATTTATGGCCAGGGGGTACCCTAGAGAGGTAGTGCATAGGGCGCTGGAACGTGCGAGAAACACCCCCAGAACGGTGTTACTCTACCCCAGGAACAAGAACCATAAAAGCATGGAGTTTATATCACTGTATATGCAGGTTATTGCCCTTGGAGTCAACTGGTTGAAGTTATATGGCCTCTGAGGAGAATGGGAACACAACTGGCTCATCTTCACCCCTCCCTGGATGTCGTTGGGTTGTCACGAGGATTATCGTGTGAAGTGATATTTCTGGTCTACAGTGTGGATTCAAGTACCAAATTAGAAGCTGCGATTGAGTCAGGCTTATGGAGATGGCGAAATTATATGTGTTTTGAACATTTACCATAGGCCGAGTGTATTTTTAGGAACCATTGATTTCAATACATGAGTGTTAGGTGGCCCGGGTGGGGAGCCGCCCGGTCCCTCTGGACCTTGGGTCCCTCCCTTGCTTTCCTCTTCTATTTCCTTGTTTATATATTTATATCTCCTATCTGTTGTCCCAGGAGCACCTCTTATAACAGTACTGGCTGTTGGATCTACTTACCTTTTTCTTTCCTTTCGTTGAGACAGAACGAGCACAGTAAACATTGGTGCTCTTGTATATATTAAAAGACATGGTGTTTAAAAGTAACTTGTATTAGAGGGATTACTTAGATATATATATTAACTGTGTAATAATGTGCATTGTTGATGGTGTTTGTTTGTAACTGTGATTTGTATTGGTATTGGGAGGTGGAAATGCTCACCTTTCCTCGCTCCGGCTCGTCAGTCCACAGCACAGCTGCGTGCGCACGCTGGCCTGTAATGCGTCGCCATAACGACGCGTCCACTACTTGGCCCGCGCCATCTTTGTTAAGGGCGGTGCCCCGCCACTGACGCGCGGCTGTATATGCTAACGTGAGCCCTGTGACGCGTCGCGTCTCTCGGGCAGCTGGTTACACGGCAGCCGCCTGCACGCTTCCAGCCGGAGCGTGGTAGGCGGTCTGCGGTTATTCAGTACAGGTGTGGATGCGCAGGAGCGCGGTGGGGTGAGCATTTATAAAGACGGGTCCATCAATTAGTTTCTCATGTCCTGAGGAAGTGATGCGTGACGTCACGTAACGCGTTGACAGAGAGCTGTAAGGGGTAAACACTGGTCCGGTTCACCTGCTCATAGTAAGATCTGTGTAATTTTTGTTATGTGTGTTATATGCCTTTGGATTTGTCTGCCCTGGCTGGTCCTCTTACTTATGCTTAATATTTAGAGATTGCACTTGGTTATATCGCACTTAGCACTTTGTTATTGCACAAATATTTATGAATTATGAATTAATTATACATACTCATTTAATATTTTTTATGGGGGATTATTCATATAGTTTTGGCACAGCTTTATATATATTATCTTGGGGCTCTTACCAGGTCGGGCACAGGCACACTTTATTTATTTTTGTATGATCAGAACAGATCCTAAAGGGGCAGGTATAGCCGGTTTTATGGGCTTATTAAGTGATTAGGTTACATGTGATTGACGTTCTTCATTTGAGTGTATACATGGCATTACCCTTGTCCCAGTGTTTAGCAACCTTTTTTTCCCCCTTCTCCTTCCCATAGAGTGTTTTTGTTATATGTTTTTTAGTGATTTTTAAGATGTCCAGTATATAGATGTAGATGTAAATAGTGCTAAATAAAATAAAGATTATTATTTTTGTACATTTTCAGTGGTGCTCAGTGGTGCCTTGTCCCAGTGTTTAGCAACCTTTTTTTCCCCCTTCTCCTTCCCATAGAGTGTTTTTGTTATATGTTTTTTAGTGATTTTTTTAAGATGTCCAGTATATAGATGTAGATGTAAATAGTGCTAAATAAAATAAAGATTATTATTTTTGTACATTTTCAGTGGTGCTCTTTTGGCTCTGGGGTGGTGTGCTGTTTCTGGGGTTTGTGGGACCCCGGCTTTGTTATTCGATTATAATTGGTTCACACACCAGCACTGAGCATAGCACACCGATATACAGTAATTTGATAGTAGTTGGTGCGGCCTGTGTACATATACACTTGACAGAGAAATACACGCCGTTATGAAGTAATAAATAAGTTAATAACTATTGGGAGGATAATTTAATAAATTAATACATTAAAACATTATTAAGAATTAATGATTACAAAATTTGGACCTAACACCGAATAAGGGGCCCTGCTCCTACCCTCCGCTATCCCGCTAGAGAGAGGGGCATTACCCAAAGGGGGGGACCACCCAAAGTGTAAGGCCAAGGGATGGGGCATCCCAAACCGGGGTCACTGTCCCGGATGACCGCCTACCCTATTATATAGGGTCTCACGGGAGAGCATTTGCTCTTAAGCACCAAGGGTGCTTTTCTACCCTCACCCGGACCTTCAGCCTAGGCTGGGAGGCATGAGGTAACAGAAAAAAAAGATCCAGGCAGAAATAGATAACTAAAGGGCCGGGAGTCATCCCGGCTACCTGAAATCCCCCTGTGCAAGGAGGAGACCTCATCTTCTGACTTGCTCGCCGACTGCAGAGATGAAGACTGGGTAATGAGTGGGAGGTCCCAGGTATTTATGGACCGGGAGGGGCTCTCTTTTTTCCTGGCATCTCTGCATATCGCCCTCTACAGATCAGTATTACCCACACGTTATGAATTTCTTGAAGCGGGGTGTGTGACTTAGAATATAGGGAGCAAGGCGCAGATCCTCTAAGGACAATGATCCGCAGAGGTAGTTTAACACCCAGACAGCTGAGCGGGTTTTCGGCCAATGAGCCCAGCTAATGTTAGGTGGTCACTCACCAATTCAAAAGGAAAAAAGCAAAGGTCGCCAGCAACCAAAATACAATAAGAACGGGGCATGTTGCAAGGATCCCATCACACCTCCCCAACTAGTTTCAGACTGATCCCAGTCCTAAATATAATAATAAAAAAAAACAAGGGAAGGAGGTTTGCTCTGCAGGGTCCCCAATAAGACATATCATGTTCTGGTACCTGGCCAAATCACTTGCCACACAATCCATCAAGAGTTTTTAAAGTGGACCATCACCCTCCGGTGATCGGGCCGGGAATCTATAAGATTCCCGGGCCGATCACCTCCCTCCCCGCGGGACATCCGAGAGCACCTCCCTCGCGCCCCTCTAGACGTGCGCGCACCCGCGCCGGCCGTCTGTGAATGGCCGGCGCGGGTGCGTCAAGAGTGACGCGCGGGAGGCGGCGGCGGGGGAGCCGCTTGTCTGCGCCTGTCAAATCTCTTGTCCGTCGGCGCTGGGAGCGGGGAGAGGTGAGTTTTTCGGGTGATCGGGGGGGTTTCACACAGCGGGGCACCCCGATAGGGGGTGCCCCACCGAAGTGGACCAAGACCCAGGATAGTCAAAATCCTGGGTGTTGGTCCACTTTAATAAAGCCCACCCTTTCCCATTGGCCCATACCCAGGAGAATATATATATTTTATATTAAATAATTACACCCTAGATGTATAAACTCTTGATCATCCTAGTTTGCCGCCTACACAGACCTCTGTCTAGTAACTGAGGAGTCAATGTTGGGTCAGTAAGGCAAGCCTAATCTCCACCCTGTCCGTAAAACCCACTTTCGCCTGCTCCATTGGCTTAAAGTTTCAGACTAATCACTCGTTGTGGACCCAGTCATCCTAACCACTCCTGTCACTCCATCTCCTGTGTGTCCACCAGCTGTCTACATCCAGACAACATCCCTTGTGCTAGCAAGTTCTCAGGGCAACCATGTCTGAAAAGGTGTGCATACATCCTAGCAGACTGGGGGACCGGCTATAGGCAGAGATTGGAGGTTGTTGTCCAATTGAGGGCTAGTGTCCCACCGGCCACTACAAAGCTTAGCAGCAGCTTCCAAGGGGAAGTGGCAATAGAGGATAGACAAGACAAGCAAGACTGACCCCCGGGAACTACTCCCACTCTTCAGAAACACGGTTGCGCTAAGCCTCCACCGAAAGCTTAGCTGTAGCTTCCAAGAGGAAGTGTCAATAGGGGATAGACAAGGCAGACCTTGAGCCAAAGGCTCGGTTATAGGCAGAAGCAGCGGTGGAGATTCAAGGTAATCTAATGGAGGACTACTGTAAAACCGGGCATTACAAAGCTATAGCATCCAAGAGGAAGTGGCAACAGTGGATAGACAAGACTGCAGCAAGACTGACCCTCGGGAACTACTCCCACTCTTCGGGATCACAGTTGCGTTAGGCCTCCACTGACTCTGGTGCCACACTACCACCACAGATGGACTCACCAGCCTCCTGTTCCTGGCCACCGGTACCTGGGCCAGCGGAGGACCAGAAAAGGATAGCAGAGGTCCAATGCTGAGGGACTGATCCACAATACAGTGCAAATGCAGGTAAAGGTTTATGATCTTTGCCTATCAATAGACTTCTATAACCTGTGCTAACACAGTCCAATGTGGAGCTGGACCCCAGTGAAGAGATGCGGCAAAGCAATTCCATTGAGTGTGATATTTTTTCCACTTTCATTGTATTGGAGAAGCGGAGGCTGCAGATTACGGTACATCAGGGTAGAGATCTGCTTTAAAGGACAACCTCGATGAACCCCCCCCCCCCCATCAATATAGTTTTTTTTGGTACATATCCCTCATCCAGGTTATGTTCATAGTGTGCTCAGAACTGTGTCCTCGCCCACAGAAATGCCACTTATCCCCGTCACCCGGTGCCATGTACAGCACTTACTATTTGAAGGTTCCAGCTGTTACACCAAAATAACCCCTTTTATATTTTACACATCGCTTTGTTTAGCTGGCCCTTTAATGAGGTCGCTGACAATTAGTCATGGCCTGCTGGATAAGTTACAGTCCCCACCCAGACTCCAGAGCATGGCCAGAGAATTCCCCGATGCAGCATAGCAGTGACGGGTAGGTGATGTCCTCTCCCAGAGGCACACGCCCGTCCGGTATGTATAAATATTCTGATCCCATATCCCATCCCCCACACTGGGGGCTCTGTGCCAAAGGGGAAAGGTCTGCTCACATGACGGCACCTTGTTCCAAAATCTTCATAGAGCCACACAGGGGCACCAGATTACAGCTGATCAGCCATGGACAGGGAACTTCATGAAGGTTAAGGAGCATTAAGTGGTGAGGGGCAAATAGCTAAAGAAGCACAAAATAGGAGTCCAAACGCATAATGACAGACAATCGGGATCAGGCTGATCTGCACCAAGCCAGATAACCAGTGCCAAGCTATGTCTGCTGGTATTAAAGGGACACAGACAACCACTGCCTGGCTAAGCAGCATCACTGCAGCCATGTTGCTTAAAGCGGACCTAAACCAAAAGCGGATTTTCACTATCCCAAGTTTTGGTCATTGCCCCCCCCCCCCCCTCAAAACACCCTAAAAAATGTACCTTTCAGCTCTTTATGGGACAGAGGAGAGGGGCAGAGAGGAGCAGAAGGGCCACCATATCTCTGTGCTCCGTGCGGACGGAGGTACTTTGCTGTCCCCAGCCTATATGAATATAGCAAGCCTTCGATGCAAGGGGGCCAGGGAGTGCAAGGAGTGCAAGGCCCTCTCCTCGTCATTGCTAGGTTTAGGACACAAGGAAGGGAGAACCACATCCTGATTGAGATGGAAGGCAGAAACCACCTTAGGAAGGAAATCTGGCTTAAAGCAAAAGACCACCTTGTCCTGATGTCTTTCAACGTAAGGGGCCTGAATGGACAGAGCCGCCAACTCGACGAACAGATGTAATAGCCACCAAAAAGGCAATCTTTTGTGTAAGCATAGAAAGTGCAACATCCTGCACCGGTTCAAAAGGAGGCACCTGGAGGGCTGACAGAACCAAATTCAAAACCCAAACGGGCAACAAAGGCTTTCTAGGGGGCCGCACATGAGTGACCCCCTGGAAAAAAGTCTTAACCAAAGGATGCAGAGCAAAGGACCTTTGAAAGAAGACCGCCAGGGCAGAGACCTGCCCTTTCAAGGTACTAAGCTGGAACCCCAGGTCCAGACTGTGTTGAAGAAAATCCTAGGAATCGAAAACTCCCTGCAAGGCAATGCCCTAGCCTCACACCAATCAATATAGGACCTCCAAGTCCTGTAGGAGATGTTAGAGGAAGATCTCTTCCTAGCCCTAACAAGTGTCTGAATCACAGCATCAGACAAATCTTCCTCCTTTAAGATGGGGGTTTCGGCAGCCACGCCGTCAAAGCCAGCGTTTGTAAATTGGGGTAACAAAGTTGACCTTGAGTGATCAGATCTGGGAACAGGGGCAACCTGTACTGATCTACCGCCAGCCGTACGACGTCTGCGAACCAAACCTGTCTTGGCCACCTTGGGGCCACCAGAATTGCTGGCGCACCCTCTTGAGCCAGCCTGCGCACCACCTTGCCTACCACGGAGAAGGGGGGAAACAGATACAGAAAACCCAGATCCCTCCAGGCAAGAGACAAGGCGTCCACTGCCAGGGCCAGAGGATCCTGAGACAGAGACACAAATGCAGGAAGCTTGTGATTGTGACGTGAGGCAAAGAGATCCACCTCTGGAATCCCCCACTTGTGATAAAGGGACCGGAATACCTTGTGGTGGAGCGTGATGGGGGTGTGGGCCTCCCGAGAACCCCACAGCCCCTGGAACTGATGTTCCTTCCAAACCCCCCCCAGCCCGACAGGCTGGCATCCGTGGTCACCGTCTCCCCACAAGGGGTCAGAAAAGACCTGCCCCTCAGAAGATTCCTTGGTTCCAGCCACAACTGAAGGGACTGCCGAACCAGGGGAGACATCAGAAATGACTGATCCAATGACAGCGGACATCTGTCCCAGGCCAACAGTAGATGGAGCTGGAGCGACCTCATGTGGAACTGAGCAAAGGGGACTGCCTCGAAGAAAGCCACCATCAACCCCACCAGTCTCATCCCTAGCCGGATAGACGGGCGAGGGTTGGACAGAAGACGACGTATCAGATCTTGAACCATCCGCACCTTCGACTAAGGTAGGAACACCCTTGTCTGAATGGTATCCAGATTCATGGCCAGAAATGCAATCTCCCTTGACGGGGAGAGAGAAGACTTGGGGTGGTTGATCACCCAGCCGAACCTCTCCAGCGTTGACACCACCGTCCTGGTGTCTAGCTCCGCCGTAATGAGGAGGCCGTCCAGATACGGCACAATGCGAAAGCCCTGGGCTCTGAGAAGGGCCATTATACCCGCCAGCACCTTGGTTCCGAGGTCAGCCCGAACGGGAGGGCCACAAACTGAAAATGCTGATCTCCCACCACAAACCTGAGAAATCCTTGGTGTGCTGGGAAGATCAGTACATGAAGGTAAGCATCCTTGATGTCTATGGACGTCATGAAGTCCCCCTGACAAAGAGAAAGGATGGCTGAGCGCAAATTCTCCATGCGGAACTTCTCGGTTCTGATGAACCTGTAGAGAAGCTTGAAATCCATCCTTTTTGGGCACCGTGAAGAGGTTGGAATAATAGCCCCGGCCTCTCTCTGACAAAGGCACCGTGCATATGACTTCGATGTCCAGAAGTTTTTGCACTGCCAACAGGAGCCCCTGCGCAGCCCAGGGGTCCGAGGGGAACCGAGATCTGAGGAATCTGGGAGGAGGCCGGTACTCGAACTCCAGTTTGTACCTGGAAGAGACCACTTCCAAGATCCACTTGTCTGTGACCTCCCGGGCCCAGACCTGGAAGAAGTGCCGAAGCCGTCCCCCCACCTGCAAGGGTTAGGGGGCCCCCTCTTTGCTGAGCTGGCTTGGCAGCGGGCTTGGAACCCCAGACAGGTCCTGGATGGGCATGTCCTCTGCCTCTGTTCCAGGAATCATCTCTGAAGGTAGAGTAGGCAGCTCCTCTGCCTGCTCTGGCCCCGCGAAAGGAAGGATTAAAGGAGCCTGTCCCCCGAAAGGAGCAACGCTGCTTCTTGCGTTGTGGTAGCTTTCCTCCTTTCGCTACTGAATCCAATTTATCTCCAAACAGCCGCATACCCAGGAAGGGTAGCCCTTTAAGTGACTTCTTAGCCGCAATGTCAGCCACCTACTGGCGCAACCAGACTGATCTGCGAATAGCCACCAGCAACGCCGAAGTTCTGCTACACATACATATTGTGTCATCCAAGGCAGATAAGACAAAGGACATCAACAATTCACACCGCCAAAGCGCTGCAAATTCATCGCTGGCCAGGTTAAGCGGGGAACCACTCAACAGGCCCCTAACCACAGACCTGGTAGCCACAGCCGTGAGCGCACAAACAGGCCACAAGGCTGAACCCACGCTAGCAAAGCGTGGTGGCGTCTGGAGAGTGTGCAACAGATGTGTTGGACAATCCCAGAACGGGCGCATCGACCTCGGGAGGGGATGACCAGCGATTCACCGCATCCACCGGAAAGGGATACTTCCTATCCCATCCCTGAGGATGGGAAGCCAGCTAGGTCTTTCCCATTCCGAAAAAATCAGATTATCGAAATGCTTCTGATTTGGGAACTCCAAACGAGGCTTAGAGGTCCCAAAAAATTCCCCCTTCTGCAGAGGGGACTCCGCCGGAGGAGAAATAGCCAGCACCTCAAATAAAAAGGGCCAGGATCTTGGGGGTATCCATGGCATCCCCATGCACCTGCCCAGCATCAGCATCCAAAAACCGCTGATCCTCAGAGACATCAGATTCCGCAAACAGTTCCCCTTCCTCAAGTGGGGAATAATCAGACCAGTCAAGGGAATCATAATCATCAAAATCCAGAACTGGCGCAGCCGGGGACAAATGTCTTCTCTTAGCCGGGGCCTTTCTGGCCGCAGAGCTAGAAATCAGTCTCTCGATGTTGGGCAATCTAGCACATACATCAGATTGCGACTCCCCGCTAATGACAGTGTCACTAGGGGTAAGGATCAGGCGGCGTGGGCCCAGACGCCTGGGACACCGACTGCCGCGTTATGCCCTGTGCACATGGTAGGCAAACCAGCACATTATCCCCCGTAAGGGACGCCCCACAACCCACGCACTTCCGAGATTGCCCCGAAAGGAGCCCGAGCCCGGTATCCTGGGAAGCCTCCATATGGTGAATCTTATGGTAGTCGCAATGACCAGAGGGAATTACGCTAGAAGCTACCCAGGATGCCCCTTAAGTCCGTTAGTGGGAGGATTTTAATAATAATTATGCCCCAAATTTAGCCAAGGGACCCTGGGACCGGGAGAACCCCCCCTTTTAACTAAGCAGGGTCCTCCTGAAAGACATAAAAAGAGAGGGGAACCCTGTAAGCAAGGCACACTCTCCACAGCAATCATACATGCAGAAATGTCAATATATGATTTAAACACAAATGTGCAACAGATACATGCGTTATTAATGGCAGCTGCCGCGCTAGACAAGAAAGGCGCATATAACTTAAACAAGTATATGAAAACAACAAGAAGCCCTGCAGGGCACTCAACGCTGTAATGGCGCCTCTCCGACCAAAATGTGCAGACAGCAGAGGAAGAAAGGAGAAGGGCGGGCCAGCGTAGATCACGCGCCGGGGCTGGCCCCGCCCCTTCCCCATCATCGCGGTTCCCAGCCAATGCAGAGCACCGCAAAGGGCGCCAGAGAGAGAGAGAGAGAGAGAGTGTGAGAGAGGGGCGGGCCGCCACCAGCGCGCCGAGTGCCCGGCCCAGCCCCGGACAGACAGGACGGGAAGAATCTTTCCCCACCAAGCGCAGAGCCGTCGGCTCCAGGAGCGCTGCGGCTCCCAAACAGGCGCATCAGTACAGTGCAAGCACCACACACCCACACAATCACACAAACAAAAAGGTGAAGGATCATGAGTGAAAGGACACAGCCCCCCCCCCCCATTGCAGGAAAGGGAGTAATGGAAGGGGAAGGTCCCCAACTACAGTAGTAGAGATTTGGGAAACAGACAGGGCATCCCAAACCAGGGTCACCAACCTGGTAGCCGCCTACCCCCTGTTATGGGGTCTCACGGAGGAGCAAGGCTCCTATAAGTACACCTGTTAAGGTGTACCCTACCCTCACCCGGACCTGCAGCCTAGGCTGGGAGGCATAGGGGTTTAAAATTAACTAGGTCCGGGCAGAAATGGGGACAAAGATGGCCGGGTGAGAACCCAGCGTACCTGCAAGGAAGAGACAGCCATCTTCTGACTTGCTCGCCGACTCCTGCAGAGAATACTGGGGAATGTGTGGGAGGCCCCAGGTATTTACGGACTGGGAGGGGCTTCTTTTTCTAGTCATCTCTGCAGAAGTTCACCCTCTACTGGACCATAACCCACGTGTAATTAATATTTCCTAAGCAGGGTGTGAGACATACTTGGAATAAGGTGAATGTTTGCAGGATTCACACATTGGGGCATCCTGAATCGGAATCCCCCAGGGGGAACTTGATCGGCTGGCATGGTCATTTAAAAGCCAGGGACGGACACATTGGTGGTCGTTTCTCTTTGAGGAGAAAGCCCATGAACCCATGCTGTGCGAAACCCCCTAGGTTTGATGTGGAAAATTATTATAATTAGTATTACTTATTTAGTTCTAGCCGCCTGTATGCCATCTCACACATTGTCAGTGTTTAGGGGAAATTTCACCCCTCCCTCCTCATAGGTTTAAACCATTACCAAGAATGTTATGTCTGCTTGAATGAGAAACAGATGTTCTTCATGTCTGAACTACACCGTCCATATACGTGTATCTGTATATGTTTGAAATGTCCAATGGAAACTGTATTTAAGCAAGCAAAAGAGCCTTCAAGTCCAACAGTCCTTCAAGTCCAACAGTCCTTCAAGTCCACAGCTGCCATGCAGAGCACCCTCTGCCCCCTAGCATTAGTGTAGGCTTTTGGCGATAAGGTGAGTTTATTTATTATTTTAATGCCCAAACAGGGCTTCACACAGGGGGTAGTCATACACCAAAAACTAAAAAAGAGAGAAGTGGAACATATACACACAGAATGCGGAGGCGAGGACTTGGACTCTGGAACACAGACCTGGAGCCAATAGCAACAGATTGTGTTTTATGGAAACTATTTTTTACTACCGTCACATTTCCGAACCCATTTAATCCTGATCTAAAATTTAAAAGACACTCCCTGTCCTAGGGGCATCCTAATCCAGCATGCCTCTCTGTGGCAACCCCTGGTTCACAGCACGTGCATAAGCCATCATTACTCTGCACACTTGCCGAATGGCACAGGGAATGCCATTTGGGGTGTAGCCCAGCCTAATAATCTCATCACATCGTCTACCAACCCCCGCCATACGTGCTCACAGACATTCAAGTTTGCTGGACACGGAGAGCGGGCAGATACTGCCAGAGACCAAAGCATGTGCCGTGTGGGTTTTTGTGGCTGCTAAAACACCACAAGGCACACAATACACATACAAAGTATCTAGTGTCTAGAGTTCTGCTTTAAGGTCAAGCCCCAAAGTGACACGCAACACCGCAGCTTCAGACAAAAAAAAAAGAAGAAAAAAAAAATCAACATGTTCCCAGTAATTTAAATGTGACCAGGTGCTGCCTTGCTGCCCAGTCACTAGACAATAATGCAAAGGTGACCGCACATCCAATCACACCGCTCCCCCTCAGGCCACTCCCACAGCACTCTGCAGCGAGGACACACTGCATTCAGAGAGCTGCCCCCAGGCCAGAAAGTGCTGCAATGAAGGGAGTGAAAGTGTCAATAGTAAAGGTCACGCTAGACTTGTAAATTATTTTTTTTTCATCAGCCAGAGATAAATAGCTTTAACTCCCTCTCTGCCAGCCAGGAATGCAGGACTTACCAGACTTGTGAATGGTACTATGCCTCAACCCCCGCCTCCCCTTCCAGAGGTATCCAGCTCCATAAACTAATTGAACAAATGAATGGTCAAACAGTGCTGGAAATAGGACCTATACCCGTTATCTGCCATGAGAAGGCTACAAATTCTCTCCCCCCCCCCCCAAGGACCCAGACCACCAAAAAACAAGAAGGAAATTCACCCTCATTTCAATTCTGTGAATAGGGTTTAACTATTTTCCCAACCAACCAGCTTGTGGGCTACTGGTGCACGTGAAGTGGCAATGTTGCCGGCTTCTGGGCATTAGAAGCGGAACAAAACCTGGGATTGTGACTATCCCGGGTTCTGTTCTGTGCCCTGGGGATTCTGTGAATAGGGTTTAACTATTTTTCCCAGCCAACTGGCATATGGGCTACTGGTGCACATGAAGGGGCAATGTTGCTGACTTCTGGGCATTAGAAGCAGAACAAAACCCAGGATTTTGACTATCCTGGGTTCTGTTCTGTGCCCTAGAGTCATCCCATATTGTGGGATGGCTTGCTGTGTGAAACCCCCAGTACAACGGCACATGCACAGGCTCTTGTCCAATCAGGGCAAGCAGCTGCATCCCCTGGATGTGGGTGCGCTCCTGCCCCAGCCATTCAGATAGGCTGGACGGGAGCGCGCGCTGCTGGCGATGCTGCCACAAGCGTTCCCCATGTAGACTATCAGAGCCGTTTGCTGAATGACATAAGCACAGCAAATGGCTCTGATTGAATGAGAGTTGGTGCATGCGCCACTGGAGCAGGGAAAGGTAAGCCGATCGGGGGGGGAGGGGGGATCACATGTGGGGCAACCCCTAAGCGGAATGCTGCTGGGGCACAGAACAAAGCCCAGGATTGTAAAAAAATACCGTTTTGTGAGTACTCAACTTTTAAAACGGGTATTATGAGTGTGCCATACACTCCACTTCGAACTTGAACATGACATGTGGGTAATCTCCAGTAGAGGGCGAACTTCTGCAGAGATGAATATGCAAAAAAAGAAAGCCCCTCCCAGCCCATATATACCTGGGACCTCCCACCAATTTCCTAGTGTAAAAAAGCAGTAAGGGACCAGGAAAACCCAATTATAACCTTAACAATCAGAACCAATGGTTCACCAAATAAAAACCCCAGAATACCTGAAAAAAAGGGGTGGGGCGAAGTGGAGTGTATGGCACACTCATAATACCCATTTTAAAGGTGAGTACTCACAAAACGGTATTATTCTAAGTGTGCCATACACTCCACTTCAATCTTCATGACATGTGGGACATCCAATAGCAGTGTCCGTCATGGGTGGGAACCAGAAACTGTAAAGAATGTACCAACTCAAACCACTGCAGCTTGCAGAACCTTGCGGCCAAAAACAGCATCCGCTGAAGCCCGCACAACAACCTTGGAAAACTTGGAAAAAGTATGAACGGAAGACCAAGTAGCAGCCTTACAAACTTGTTCAACCGAAGCCTGGTGCTGAAAAGCCCAGGATGCACCAACAGCACAAGTAGAGTGCGCCGTGACCCTAAAAGGGGGAGTCCTCCCCTTAGCAGAATAGGCCCCAACAATGGCCTGACGAATCCATTTACTAATGGTAGACTTGGCAGACGCCAATCCTTCCCTGGGCCCGCAGGGCACCACGAAAAAAGTATCAGTATTGCGGAAAAAAGAAGTAGTCACCAAATAGAACTTCACACAGCGAACGACATCCAAATTGTGCAAAACCCACTCCTTGTCATTGTTAGGCTTAGGACACAAGGAAGGGAGAACAATATCCTGATTGAGGTGGAAGGCAGACACCACCTTAGGAAAGAAATCTTAAAGCTTAAAGCGAAAAACCACCTTGTCCTGGTGTCTTTCAAAGTAAGGGGCCTGAATCGACAGAGCCGCCAACTCAGAGACACGCCGAACAGAGGTAATAGCCACCAAGAAGGCAACCTTCTGAGTGAGAACCGAAAGAGCAATATCCTGTAGCGGCTCAAAAGGAGGACCCTGGAGAGCCGAAAGAACCAAATTCAAATCCCAAACCGGAACCACAGCCTTCCGAGGGGGCCGCACATGCGCGACCCCTTGGAAAAAAGGTCTTAACCAGCGGGTGTAAAGAAAAAGACCTCTGGAAGAAAACCGACAGAGCACAAACCTGTCCTTTCAAAGTACTAAGCTGGAACCCCAGATCCAGATGATGCTGAAGAAACTCCAAAATCCTAGGAATCGAAAACACCCTACAAGGCAAGGCCCTAGCCGCCAACCAATCAATATAGGATCTCCAAGTCCTATAGTAAATGCCAGAAGAGGACCGCTTCCTAGCTCTAATCAAGGTCTGAACAACGGCCGCAGACAAACCTTCCTCCTTCAGAATGAAGGTTCCAGCAGCCAAGCCGTCAAAGCCAGCGTTTGTAAATTGGGGTAAAGTAGTAGACCCGGCAACATGGGAAGCCGGTACTGATCTACGGCCAGCCTTACAACGTCTGCGTACCAAACCCTTCTTGGCCACCTTGGAGCCACCAGAATTGCTGGTGCCCCTTCTAGAACCAGTTTGCGAACTACCTTGCCCAGCATGGAGACAGGCGGAAACAGGTACATAAAACCCAGATCCTTCCAAGCAAGGGACAAGGCATCCACTGACAGAGATAGAGGATCCTGAGAAGGAGACACAAAGGCCGGAAGTATGTGATTGTGCCTCGAGGCAAAGAGATCCACCTCCGGAGTCCCCCACTTGCGGCAAAGATCCAGAAAAACCTCGGGGTGGAGAGACCACTCTCCTTGGCAAGAGGATCCCCTGCTCAGGGAATCCGCCTCCGTGTTCTCCACTCCCTGAATGTAGACTGCCGAAAACGCAAGGAACATTGCTCTCCGCCCAGTGCAGGATCAGAGAGACTTTCCTGAGGGCACTCCTGCTGCAAGTCCCTCCTTGGTGATGTAAGCTACCGCCGTTCGGTTGTCTGAACGAACCTGAACCGGTAGACCCTGTAAATGTGAGGTCAGCCGAGCCAGAACCAGTCGGATGGCTCTGAGCTCCAAGACATTGATGGGGGTGTGAGCCTCCTGAGGACCCCACACCCCGCTGAACTGATCACTTTTCCAATAACTTCCCCAGCCCGACAGGCTGGCATCCGTGGTAACCGTCTCCCAACAAGGGACCAGAAAGGATCTGTCCTTCAACAGGTTGCTCGCATCCAGCCACCACCGAAGGGACTGCCGAACCCTGGAAGACATCCTGAAAGGTTGATCCAATGACTGCGGACACCTGTCCCAATGCGTCAATAGGTGAAGTTGAAGAGATCTCATGCGAAACTGTGCAAAATGGTACCGCCTCGAAGGAGGACACCATCAAGCCCACCAGTTTCATCCCCTGTCGGATAGAGGGACAAGGACTGGCCCAAAGAAGGATGATCAGATCCTGAATCCCCTGCACCTTGGTCTGGGGCAGAAACACACTGGCCTGAATGGTATCCAGATTCATGCCCAGGAATGAAATCACTTGTGACGGAGAAAGAGAAGACTTGGGGCGGTTGATCACCCACCCGAACCTCTCCAGGGTCGACACCACCTGGTGGGTGTCCAGCTCCGCCTGACGGAGGGAAGAAGCTGAGATCAACAGGTCGTCCAGATAAGGCACAATGCGAATGCCCTGAGCTCTGAGCAGAGCCATTATTCCCGCCAAGACCTTGGTGAAGACCCTCGGCGCCAAGGTCAGTCCAAAGGGAAGGGCTACAAACTGAATAAGTTGATCCTCCACCAGAAACCGGAGGAATCTCTGATGTGCTGGAAAAATTGGAACATGCAGATACGCATCCTTGATGTCTAAGGATGTCATAAAATCCCCTTGGCGAAGGGAATTGATAGCCGAGCGCGGAACTTTTTGGCTCCGATAAACCTGTAGAGAACCTTGAGATCTAGAATGGGTCTCACCGAACCCTCCTCTTTGGGAACCGTGAAAAAGTTGGGAGTAGTAACCCCTGCCTCTCTCCAACTGAGGCACCGGGCAAATAATTCCCATGTCCAGAAGGTTTTTTACTGCTACAGGAGCCCGTGTGCAGCCTGAAGGTCCGAGGGCACCAGAGACCTTAAGAATCTTGGAGGTGGCCAGTACTCGAACTCCAGTTTGTACCCGGAGGAGGCCACTTCCAAATTCCAAATGTCTGTGACCTCCCGGGCCCAGACCTGGAAGAAGAGCCGCAGCCGTCCCCCCACCCGTGCGGGTGAGGGCGCCCCTTCATTGCTGAGCCGGTTTAACGGCAGGCTAGGGACTGGAACCCCAGGTAGCCGCCGGACGTGCCCGACCTCTGCCCCTGTTCCAGGCCGAGCTCCTGACACCTGAGAAGGCCAAACCTATAGCCGCTCTGGCCCCTCGAAAGGAAGGAGTGAACGACCCAGCCCCCCGAAAGGGACGGCGCTGTTTCTTCCGCTGAGGTAACTTACCTCCCTTAGCAACAGCATCCAATTTATCTCCAAACAGCCGCGCACCCAGGAAGGGAAGAGCTGTAAGCGACTTCTTGGCCCCAAAATCCGCCGTCCCTTGTCGGAGCCAGACCAATCTGCGCATAGCCACCAATAGGGCTGAAGTCCTGCTACACATGACAATAAAATCTTCCATAGCAGCCAAGACAAAACCCATGAACAATTCACATCTTTTAAGGGTAGCGAACTAATTGCTAGCCGGATCAAACTGAGCATCATTCAGCCAGTCCCTGATAAGAGACCTGGTAGCAAGCGACACTAGGGCAGATGCACAAACAGGCCGCAGTGCCGAGCCCATGCTGGCAAATGCGTGCTACGCCATATGATCAAGGCGCTTGTCCTCGCCATCCTTAAGGGAAGTGGTGTCAGGGGTGTTCAGCACAGAAGAGTTGGTCAAACCCAAAACTGGTGCATCGACCTTGGGAGGAGAAGACCATCGCTTAACCGCCTCCACCGGGAAAGGATACTTCTTATTCCATCCCTGAGGAGCACCAGGAAGCCGACTGGGCCTTTCCCATTCTTTCAGGATCAGCGCATCAAAGTGACCCTGGGTAGGGAATTCCAGACGGGGCTTACGGGCCCCCAAAAATTCCCCCTTCTTGAGAGGAGTCGCCTCAGGCGGGTCAATATCCAACACCTCCAATAGATGTGACAAAACAGTGGCCAAATCGACGGCATCCCCCAGAGCCTGCCCGACCTCAGCATCACCAGACTGTACATAGTCTCCGTTTCCTCATACAATTCCCCCTCCACTAACGGGGAATAATCCGACAATGGAATCGTCGTCAACATCCCACAAGGGCTGGGCCGACGACAAATATCTTTTTAGCCTGGGCCTTCTTGCCCACCATGCTAGAAATAAATTTCTCGATGCTGGCCAACCTAGCACAAACATCAGAGTACGACTCCCCGCTGGCACCAATGTCACTTGGGGTACGGATAAGGCGGGGAGGGGAAGGCGATGAAGCAGGAGGAGCCGACCCAGAAGGCTGGGTACCAGACTGCCGCGTTATGGCCTTTTGTGCACATGGTATACAGATCAGCACATTCTCCACCGTAAGGGATACCCCACACATGGCCCGGATTGTCCCAGAGGGAGCCCGAGGCCAGTATCGCAAGACCGCAGCGAATTTACGCCTAAGCAACCCGGGATGCCCCTTAAAAGTCCTGGTGGGAGGATTTGAGGTGGTCAAATTTACACTAGGGACCCCAGGACCAGGAGGAACCCCTTAACATGCACAATAATGAAGCATACCGCAACACACAAAAAGGCATATCAACTACTATACAGTAAAAAAAAAATATATATATATATATTTTTTTTTTTTTTTTTTTTTTTTTTTTTAAATGGCAAAACCTGCAAAAAACCAGCACCACCAGAGAGGGACCCCCAAGTGACAAAGAGGTGGCCAACAGGCCCCTACCTGTCCCCAAGAACGGCAGCAGCAACCGCAGGAAGGCAGCAAAAATGGCCCCCGATCTGAGGAGAAGCCGAGAAGCAGGAAGAGAAGGGGGGCCCGCTTTTCCGGCCCCACCCCCCTCCCAGCAGCGCGGATATGGCCAGTGAAGCCCCTGCAAAACGTGCCGAACGAGGGGCGGGAGCTACTGCGGCCGCGCCGAGCACCCTCCCCCTTTTCTTAACACAGTCTAATTCATCCAGGGATACTTCCAGGAGATCCACACTCACACACAACACAAAGTAAAGTGAAACACCAACACACATACACTCATATATAAATCTTAATAAATGAAAAGGGAGAGACCGAGGAGGACGGCCTGCCAGCCCCCCCCCCCCCCCCCCCAGAGGGAAGTAAGGGACCCGGAAGGGGGGGTGGGATCCCGGCCATAATAAGGCCACAGGCATGTAGGGATGGGGCATCCCGCACCAGGATCACCAAAAACCTGGATAACTGCCTACCCCATAATAAAGCCTCACGGTGGAGCAAGGCTCCTTCCGCACCCATAGGGTGCTCATACCCTCACCAAGGACCCGCAGCCTAAGCTGGGAGGCTCAAATAGGGGCAATTTAAAAAGGGTCCTGGCAGTAATAGGGATAATAAACGGTCGGGCGCGGGCCCGGTTTACCTGCAAGTAAAAGAAGTCTTCATCTTCTGTCTTGTCGCCTTCCCTGCAGAGAAGGAACTGGGAAATTGGTGGGAGGTCCCAGGTATATATGGGCCGGGAGGGGCTTTCCTTTTTTTGCATATTCATCTCTGCAGAAGTTTGCCCTCTACTGGAGATTACCCACATGTCATGAAGTTCGAAGTGGAGTGTATGGCACACTTAGAATAGTTTTGTTCCACTTTGTGATACAAATAATTGTTGAATTTAATTTGGATACAAGTTATGTACATAAAGGCTATGGAATCAGTGTGCTCCGAGCCGCTGACGTCATGGTGTCTAAGGCTTCTTCTAAGGCCAGCGGCTCTAAACGCGGTGGCGGCAGCATCCCCCGCTTCCCTCTAACAGGTGCTTTGAATCATGCGAGTTGGCAAGAATTTACGCCTGCAAGTTGCATCGAGAACCCTGACGAGTTTGTGCCAATGGTTTGGAATCAAGCTTCATTTTTGTACTTGCTTACAGGTTCTCTTTAGGATAGACACAATCTCCATATTCTCTTTTCTTGGAAAGAAACCAGATTGTCTCTATAGAAACAGTCTTATTTCACAATCAAGCACATACCTATACAGCGTGTTCCGGAAAGATGATCCAACCAGCGCTGCCCGATTTATACAGCGAGGGCAAGGCAGACACGCTGGTAATTCTTCTGGGTATGGCGCAGTATTCTAATGAAGCCGCATCGAAGGAGGATGACAAATTGCCAGAACTGTAGAGCTGAAAAGAGAGCAATTAGATTTCACTCTAAAGCACATTTTCTCTTTCAATTAAAGCATATCTACACCCCTCTGCTTCAGTGCTCAAATACATTTCAGTATATAATATAGTATATAATACCCAAACTATAGTCTGTCACAGCTACAGAGCCCAGTTTAGGGGGGAACCCACCATTAGCCATACTCTCGTCTATGCTGGGTCCTGGTGCTCTGACATCTGTAGGTCAGGTCCAGTATTATATGTTGTATATAGAATAGGTGAATATGGGCAGAGCCAGCCTTATGCTGCCCTGTGCATAATCTTTGGATGGTGCCCACAAACCTACACATATACCCATTCACACTCACA
This sequence comes from Gastrophryne carolinensis, assembly GCA_027917425.1. Lineage (NCBI taxonomy): Eukaryota > Metazoa > Chordata > Amphibia > Anura > Microhylidae > Gastrophryne > Gastrophryne carolinensis. The sequence continues at coordinate 129,439,594 of CM051241.1, read as the reverse complement.
AAAAAAAAAAAAAAGGGAAAATGGATACTGAACAAAGCAGTGGAAAAAAAGAAAGGAAGGAAGGGAGAGAGAAAGAAAAAAGGAGAGAGAAAGGAAAGAATATGTGAAAAACAGACATGTGGAGCACAAAGATTAATTGAGCAAGGAAAAGAAGGGGTGCAAAGAATATGTAGTACAAAAGCTCTAGATGATAGGAAAATGTGGTAAACAGAAAAAAAGAGAATGTGGAAAAAATACCATTTTGTGAATACTCACCTGTAAAATGGGTATTATAAGTATGTCACACACCCCCCTTCAAAACAATCATTACATGTGGGTATACTGACCTGTAGATGGCGATCTTGCAGATAGGATAATAAAAATACAATTCTGTGAAATACTCACCTGTAGAATTGGTATTATACGTATACAGTACGTCCTGCTCCAGATATAATACTTACACTTGGGGTAATCCTCCGCCAGATGGCGCTGCACTGCAGAGACATGCAAAACAGGCTCCTCCCGGCCCCTCAAATACCCGGGGACCTCCCACAAATCCCCAGCATTGAAAAGCAGTGAACAAGAAGCCGGGAGAATTAACCACCAAAACTGGTGATAACAACAATGATAACAATCACCATATAGGGGATCCAGAACAATGCAAAAACCAGGGTGGGGTGGAGCAGGACGTACTGTATACGTATAATACCAATTCTACAGGTGAGTATTTCACAGAATTGTATTATTCTAAGTATACAGTACGTCCTGCTCCAGATATAATACTTACACTTGGGACATCCAATAGCAGTGTCCATAAAGTAGGGTGGGATCCCCAACAAAAAAGGTAACAGCAGGCAGATTAAACCACTGCCGCCTGTAAAACCTTGCGGCCAAACACAGCATCAGCTGAGGCCCTAACATCAACCTTGTAAAACCTTGAAAAGGTATGAACAGAAGACCAAGTAGCAGCCTTGCAAACTTGCTCAACAGAAGCCTGGTGCTGGAAGGCCCAAGAGGCACCAATAGCACGAGTAGAATGAGCAGTAAGGCGGAAGGGAGGTACCTTCCCCTTGGCAGAATAGGCCTGAATCACAGCCTGACGAATCCATTTGCTAATAGTAGACTTGGCGGGAGCCAAACCCTTCCTAGGCCCGGAAGGCACAACGAAGAGAGCATCAGTCTTCCTGAAAGCCGCAGTGACTACCAGGTAATACTTCAAACACCTGACCACGTCCAAGGAATGCAGAACCCTTTCCTTATCGTTGCTAGGATTGGGATTGGCAGCCAGCTCAGACACACGCCTAACCGAAGTAATAGCCACCAAAAAGACAACCTTGAGAGTAAGAACAGCGAGAGCAGCATCATGAATAGGCTCAAAAGGAGCACCCTGCAAGGCAGATAAAACCAAGTTTAAATCCAAAACAGGGACCATAGGTTTACGAGGGGGACGCACATGAGTGACCCCCTGAAAGAAGGAATGATGCTGAGCAAAGGACTTCTGAAAGAAGACGGACAGGGCAAAAACCTGACTCTTCAGAGTACTGAGTTTTAGACCTAACTCCAAACCATGCTGTAAGAAATCCAGAACCCTAGGGACTGCAAACTGCGTACAGGGAAGAGACCTAGACTCACACCAGTCAATGTAGGTACGCCATACTCTATAATAGATGGCAGAAGAAGTCTTCTTCCTAGCCTGCACCATAGTACCCACCACCGAGGTAGATAAACCTTTTTCCATCAAGATGGATGTCTCAGCAGCCAGGCCGTCAAAGCCAAAGTTTGTAAATTGGGATGGCGTAAGGAGCCCTGAGTGAGCAGATCTGGTGCCCCTGCCAGGTCGTACTGATCTACTGCCATTTGTACCACGTCTGCGAACCACATCCTTCTTGGCCACCTGGGGGACACTAGAATTACAGGTACGCCTTCCAGAGCAATCTTGCGCAGAACCCTGCCCAGCAGGGGGAATGGTGGAAATACATACAGGAGCCGAAACTCCTTCCATAACATGGACAGAGCATCTGTGGCCAAGGCCAGAGGATCCTGAGACAGGGATACGAAGACCGGGAGCTTGTGATTGTGACGGGATGCAAACAGGTCCACATCCGGTAGACCCCAACGGTGGCACAGGGACTGGAATACCCTGTTGCAGAGGGACCACTCCCCCTGATGGGACGTCCCCCTGCTCAGAGCGTCTGCTAACAGATTCTCTGCCCCCAAAATGCATTGGACATTGGCCTCCGCCCATGTCAGAATCTGAGACACCTCCTGGAGGGCACCCCTGCTCCGGGTCCCTCCCTGATGGTTGATGTGGGCAACCGCCGTCCTGTTGTCTGAGCGCACCTGCACCGATAGACCCTTCAGGTGGTGGGTCAACCGCTCCAGTACCAACCTGACTGCCCGTAATTCCACAATGTTGATGGGTAGAAGGGCCTCCTGAGGGCCCCACCTCCCCTGGAAGTGCAGGGACTTCCAGAATCCCCCCCCAACCTGACAGACTGGCATCCGTTATGACCGTCTCCCAGGAGGGGGCCAGAAAGGACCTGCCCCTTATCAAGTTCCTGTGGTCCAGCCACCGAGCAAGGGACTGTCTGACCAAGGGGGGAAGCACACAGACCCCGTCCAAGGACGCTGGGTTCTTGTCCCACACTGACAGAAGGTGAAGCTGCAGAGGCCTCAAATGGAACTGAGCAAAGGGCACCGCCTCGAAGGACGCCACCATCAGGCCCACCAGCTGCATTCCCAGCCTGATGGAGGGCTGGGGGCACGAGAGCAGGAACCTCGCCTGTGCAGTCAGAGCTTCCACCTTCTGTTGAGGAAGGAATATCTTTGACTGAACCAGAATCATTCCCAGGAACGGAGTCACCGAGGAGGGGGACAGAGAGGACTTGGGGTAATTGATCACCCAGCCGCAGGACTCCAGGGTGGACACTACCAGCTGAGTGTCCAACTCTGCCTGCCGCAGAGACCGAGAGGTGATGAGTATATCGTCCAGGTAGGGTAGCACGCGTATGCCCCTTGACCTTATCAGGGACATCACCCCTGCCAGCACCTTGGTGAACACCCTGGGAGCAGACGTGTGGCCGAATGGCAAGGCCACAAATTGGTAATGCTGATCTTTCAGTGCAAATCTGAGAAACCTTTGGTGTCCTGGAAACACCGGGACGTGAAGGTAAGCATCTTCTATGGACGTCATAAAGTCCCCTGGGCTCAGAGAGCCGATGGCCGAGCGCAAAGTTTCCATGTGAAAGTGCCTGTTCTTGACAAACTTGTTGAGGATTTTTAAATCCAGAATGGGCCTGACTGACCCATCCTTCTTGGGTACCGTGAAAAGGTTGGAATAGAACCCCTTGCCCCTGTCTCTTAAGGGGACCTTGCAAATGACCCCTAGATCCAGGAGACCCTGCACGGCCAGCATCAAGACCTGAGCTGAAGCAGGGTCCTGTGGGATCCGGGACCCATGCATCTGGTGGGGGGCCACGCAGCAAATTCTATCTTGTAGCCGGAGGACACTACCTCCTGAATCCACCGGTCTGAGATGTGGTGCCTCCAGACATGCTCGAAGTGCTGCAGACGTCCCCCCACCCTGACGGGCGAGTGCGCCCCATCATGCCTGAGAGCTCTTGGGAGGTGCTTTGGGCTTGGACCCCCAGGAGGAACCAGGACGACGTCCTCTGTTCCTGTGCCAGGAATCTGCGCGGGACCCAGCGAAGGACACCCCTTTTCCCTGTTTAGCCCCATGGTAGGGGATTGAAAGGGTACCCTGGCCCCGAAAGGGCCGAGACTGCCGCCTGCGCTGGGGTAACTTACCTCCTTTGGCGAAGAGGTCTAGACGGTCCCCAAACAGGCGCAGCCCCTAAAATGGAAGCCCAGTAAGGGCTTTCTTAGCAGCATTGTCAGCAGCCCACTGGCGCAACCAAACCGCGCGGAGTATAGCTACCGCCAGGGCAGAAGATCTGGCACACATCCTAATAGCATCATCCGATGCACACAGGATAAAGTTCACAAACACATCACAGTTAGACAGTGCATTGATAGTATCAGGTGGCAACTCATCTGGGCCATCGAGTACATTCCTGACCACGGCCCTGAGCGCCACAGCCGTAATGGCTAAGGCACACACCGGTGTTGGATAACCCTAGAATAGGAGCATCGACCTCGGGGGGCGATGACCAGCACTTAACCATGTCAGCAAGGAAGGGATACTTTCTGTCCAAACTCTTAGGGATCCCAGGAAGTCTACTGGGATGTTCCCATTCTTTAAGCACGAGGTTATTGAAATGGGTTTGCTCGGGGAATTCCAGGCGAGCCTTAGCAGTATGAAATAGCTCACCCCTTTGCCTGGGTGCCGCAACAGGGGGAGAAATGGACAAAACCTCAAAAATCTGAACCAGCAGCCTGTCAGTATCATCCGGGGTCCAGTGCTCGGAACCAGACTCGTTATGACCCCTTGACTTCTCGTCGGATGACCCCGAGAACAGCTCCCCTTCGTCCGAGGGGGTATGGCCATATGTATGCAAAAACTCATCAGATTCCGTAGGGAAAAGAGCAGAGTCAGGGGTTAAATGCCGCTTCTTTGTGGTGGCCTTACGCGCTAAAGAATTAGCAAGCAATTTTTCAACACTGGCCAGTCTAGTAGCCATATCAGGATGAGAATTGGAGGTTAAACAAAGGCTTGGGGGAGTAGGTGAAGTGAGGCGAGGTGCAGGCCCAGCCACAGAAGAGGCGGGAAGAACCGATAGCGCCTGCTGTGCACAAGGAACACAGACCCGTGCATTGTCACCGCTGCTAGGTAATACCCCCACAAGCTACACACAGCCGGGCTTGTCCCGAAGGAACCCCGTTCACATTATCCTGGGATGCCTCCATATGGTGATTAATCGGCACAATAGGCCAGTAGGGATTGACGCTGTAAGCTACCCTGGATGCCCCAATAACCCGCGGGGAAGTGGAAGTAATTTTAATAGCCCCAACCGGGAGCTACACCGGGCCGGGAGAAGCCACCGGATTCCACGGTCTGAAAGACATAAAGGGAACAAAGATGTCAGAGCCATGCGCAAGAAAAGGAAATCATGAAAAATCGCCCGCGAGGGCACTTACAGACCGAGGGGGGAGGATGGTCTTCACCATGCGCGCGACTAGCAGTAAAAAGGCGCCAAGTGAACCTGGAAGGGCGGGCCAGAGCTGGCCGTGACGCGGAGCGCGCCAAGCCAGGGCCCCGCCCCCCGGAGAGCACGAAGCTCCAAATCCTTAGTCAGTATAGACAGCAGGGGAATGACACTTGAAAGGAATTTATCGAGTGGATTACTTCAGAAGAGCCACTACGACACTAAAGGAGATGCCGCAGCGTCTGCAGCGCCGCCCGTGCAGTACAGCCAGTATAGGAAAGACGCGGCGGCGTCACATGGTGCTGCCTACCTTCACCCGACCAGCGCAGCCCAGGCTGGGAGGCACATCACGAAGAGGACGGGTGGGAGTAGTCCAACAGGGCCGCAGGCTGTAATAGCCCCGCTCACCTGCGAGAGAGTGATACTTCATGTCTTCGCAGTCGGCACTGCAGAGAAATCTGGAGATTTGTGGGAGGTCCCCGGGTATTTAAGGGGCCGGGAGGAGCCCATTTTGCATGTCTCTGCAGTGCAGCGCCATCTGGCGGAGGATTACCCCAAGTGTAAGTATTATATCTGGAGCAGGAAGTACTGTATACTTAGAATAAAGGTAAGACCCTCCCGGCCCATAAATACCTGGGACCTCCCACTCATTCCCCAGTATAAAGATAGCAGTAAGATCAAGGGACCAGGAAAGCCAATTAAAACTAACAAAGGTTCACCATATAAAAGGTTTCAGAATACAAAAGAGCAGGGTGAAGCGGGGTGTGTGACAAACTTATAATACCCATTTTACAGGTGAGTATTCACAAAATACAAAAAGTATGTCACACACCCCGCTTCAAGACAATCATTACATGTGGGACATCCAATAGCATTGTCCATAAAGAGCGGGGATCCAAAAAACAAGGCACAAACTTAAACCACTGCAGCTTGCAGAACTTTGCGGCCAAAAACAGCATCCGCTGAGGCCCGAACATCAACCTTGTAAAACTTGGAAAAAGTGTGAACCGAAGACCAAGTAGCAGCCTTACAAACCTGCTCAACAGAAGCCTGGTGCTGGAAGGCCCAGGATGCCCCAACAGCACGAGTAGAATGAGCAGTAACACGAAAAGGGGGAACCTTCCCCTTGGCAGAATAGGCCCCAACAATGGCCTGGCGAATCCATTTACTAATGGAAGACTTGGCAGGAGCCAAACCCTTCCTGGGCCCAGAGGGCACCACAAAAAGGGCGTCAGTCCTACGAAGAGGAGAAGTAGCTACCAAATAGTACTTCACACAACGAACCACATCCAAAGAATGCAAAACCCTCTCCTTGTCATTGCTAGGCTTAGGACACAAGGAGGGAAGAACAATATCCTGATTCAGATGAAAAGCAGAGACCACCTTAGGAAGGAAATCTGGCTTGAAGCGGAAAACAACCTTATCCTGATGCCTCTCAAAGTAAGGGGCCTTAATGGACAAGGCCGCCAACTCCGATAACACGCCGAACGGAAGTGATGGCAACCAGAAAAACAACCTTCTGAGTAAGCGTAGAAGTGCAATATCCTGCAAAGGTTCAAAAGGAGCATCCTGCAAGGCAGACATAACCAAATTCAAATCCCAAACTGGGAGCAAAGGCTTCCTAGGATGCCGCACATGCGTAACCCCTGGAAAAAGGATGAAGAGCAAAAGACTTTTGAAAGAAAACCGCCAGGGCAGAAACCTGCCCTTTCACCGTACTAAGCTGCAAACCTTGGTCCAGACCATGTTGCAGAAATTCCAAGACCCTAGGGATAGAAAACGCCCTGCAAGGCAAGGCCCTGACCTCACACCAATCAATATAAGACCTCCAAATCCTATAATAGATGGCAGAGGAAGACTGCTTTCTAGCCCTAACCAGAGTCTGAATAACAGCATCAGAAAGACCTTCCTCCCACAAGATGGAGGTTTCAGCAACCACGCCGTCAAAGCCAGCGTTGATAAATTGGGGTAGAGCAGTGTACCCTGAGTGAGCAGATCCGGCAGAAGGAGCAGGTCTAACTGATCCTCTGCCAACCTTACCATGTCTGCGAACCAAACCTGTCTTGGCCATCTTGGAGCCACCAGGATTGCTGACGCGCCCTCCATGGCCAGCTTGTGCACCACTTTGCCCACCATGGGAAATGGAGGGAACAGGTATAGGAACCCCAGATCCCTCCAGTTCAGAGACATGGCATCCGCCGCCAGAGCCAGCGGATCCCGCGAGAGAGACACAAATGCCGGAAGCTTGTGATTGTGACGAGAGGCAAAAGGTCCACCACCAGAGTCCCCCACCGGTGGCAAAGCGACCGAAACCCCTTGGGGCAGAGCGACCATTCCCCCCGGCGAGATGACCCCCTGCTCAGGGAGTCCGCCTCCGCGTTCTCCACTCCCGGAATGTACACTGCCGAGATGCATGGGACATTGCCCTCTGCCCAATCCAGTATCAAAGACACTTCCCGGAAGGCCCGCCTGCTGCGAGTCCCTCCCTGGTGATTGATGTAGGCGACCGCCGTCCAATTGTCCGACCGAACCTGAACCGGCAGTCCCCGTAACTGATGAGTCAGGTGAGCCAGAACCAACCTGATGGCTCTCAGCTCCAGAACATTGATGGGATTGTGAGCCTCCTGAGGCCCCCACAGCCCCTGAAACTGAAGATACTTCCAAAATCCCCTCCCAACCTGACAGGCTGGCATCCGTGGTGACCGTCTCCCAACGAGGGGTCAGAAAGGACCTGCCCCTCGTCAGATTGCTGGTTTCAGACACCACCGAAGGGAACGCCGCACCCGGGGGGACATCAGAAAGAACTGATCCAATGACAGCGGGGACCCGTCCCAGGCCGCCAAGAGATGTGCAAAGGGAACCGCCTCGAACGACGCCACCATCAATCCCACCAGTCTCATCCCTAGCCGGATGGACGGGCGGGGGATGGATAGGAGACGCTGAGTCAATTCCTGAATCAGAAGAACCTTGGCTCGGGGAAGGAACACCCTGGCCTTAGCAGTATCCAGAGACATTCCCAGGAGCTCCACCACCCTGGAGGGAGTAAGGCAGGACTTGGGATAGTTGATCACGCAACCGAAACTCTCCAGAGTGGACACCACATTCCCGGTATCCAGCTGCACCTGACTGAGGGAAGACGCCATGATGAGAAGATCGTCCAGATAGGGCATGATGCGGACACCCCTGGCTCTGAGGATGGCCATCACTCCTGCCAACACCTTGGTAAATACCCTTGGAGCCGAGGTAAGGCCAAACGGAAGAGCCACAAACTGAAAATGTCGATTGTCCACGACAAACCTGAGGAATCTCTGGTGTGCCAGAAATATTGGAATATGCAGGTAAGCATCCTTGATGTCTATGGATGTCATGAAGTCCCCCTGACGAAGTGAGTGGATGGCTGAACGCAGAGTTTCCATACAGAACTTCCTGGGACGAACGAACCTGTTGAGCAGCTTCAGATCCAGAATGGGACGAACGGATCCGTCCTTCTTGGGCACCGTGAACAAACTGGAATAGAAGCCCAGGCCCCGGTCTAAGCGAGGCACCTGACAGATGACAGCCATGTCCAAGAGACTTGCCACTGCCGCCTGAAGCCCCTGGGCGGCCAGAGGATCTGACGGCACCCGAGAACTGAAGAATCTGTGAGGGGGCCGGAACTCGAACTCCAGCTTGTAACCGGAAGACAACACTTCCTAAATCCACCTGTCCGAGACCTCTCAGACCCAGACCTGGGAGAAGAGTTGCAGCCGTCCCCCACCCGCAAGGGTGAGGGCGCCCCCTCATTGCTGAGCCGGCTTGGCAGCGGCTCTAGGCTTGGAGCCCCAACTGTGTCCTGGACGGGCCTAACCCCTGCCCCTGGTCCAGTAATCACCTCTGGACAAATCCCTGCCGACTCTAGCCCCACGAAAGGACTGAGAGAAGAAAGCCGCCCCCCGAAAGGGGCGACGCTGCTTTTTACGCTGAGGTAACTTACCTCCCTTAGCCACCTAATCCAATCTCTCCACACAAAATCAGCCGCCCACTGGCGTAACCAAACCGACCGCCGGATAGCCACAAGCAGGGCCGCAGCTCTGCTACACATCACCAATGTGTCGTCCAAGGCGGACAGCACAAAAGACAAAAATAACTCACAGCGCTTAAGGTCGGCAAACTCCTCACTAGCCGGGTCAAGCCCGGAAGAGGTCAATAATCCTCTAACAACCGACCTGGCAGCTACCAATACAAGCGCAGAAGCACAAACCGGCCGCAAGGCCGATCCAACACTGGCAAAACCATGACAAGCCATCTGGTCAATGCGTTTATCCTCACCATCCTTGAGAGTAGTGCACTCCGGAGAATGGAGGACTGAGGAGCTGGACAACCCCAAAACAGGAGCATCCATCTCGGGGGGGATGGGGGAACGACCAGTGCTTCACCGCGTCCGCCGGAAAGGGATATTTCCTGTCCCAACCCGGTGGGACACCCGGAAGCCGAGTCGGCCTCTCCCATTCCTTGAGAATGATACCATCAAAATGCTTTTGATAAGGAAATTCCAAGCGCAGCTTGGTAACTTCCACAGAGAGGAGACTGGCGGAGCAGAACCGGACGCCTGAGATACGGTCTGCCGCGTAATAGACCGCTGCGCACAGGGTACACATAGAAATACATCATCTCCCAAAAGGGATACCCCACACCCCAAACACAGCCTGGATTGCCCTGAGGGGGGCACAAGCCCAGTATCCGGGGAAGCCTCCATATGGTGATTTTTTAATAATATATATAATATATGTGTACAATGCTCCGAGGGAACGACGCAATAATGCAACCCGGGATGCCCCTTTAAGTCCCGAGTGGGAGGATTTTAAGCCAACTAAAATTTAACCAGGGAATCTGGACCGGGAGAACCCCCCTTTAATAAGATCAATGGTCCACCTGGAACACACAAACAAAACACACGCTCAGAATGCTAGCAGTGCATAAGGGGTTAATAATAGATGCATCTGATGGGCCACAGGCCACTCACCCGACCTTCACCCAAGCACCGCACGCAAGGCAGGAGGGGAGTGGAAGACGCGCAGTGTGCAGAAGAAGGGAGGGAGGGCGGGCGCGGTTCGCGCCCGGCCCCGCCCCTCCCGGCCAGAAGCCGGGACCTGAAAGCGGCGCACACAGCACGGGGGCGGGCTGTGGACGCGCGCGAGCGGCCCCGCCCTGAGGAGAAGAAGCCCTCATGGGCACACACAGCCGCCATTGTCGCACGCTGGCGCCGCGGAACCGCCGGCGCCAGCCTAACGTTTAAAACACACACACGCAGTTAAAGCACCAACACACAATAATGGGATGAATCCATAAGGGACGCGGCCCCCACCCCCCCCCCCACCCCCGTCCAAGGGTATCCGGGAGAGGGGGAATCCATGCCAGGGTAGGGCCAAGGGACGGGGCATCCCAAACCGGGATCACCAACCCGGATAGCCGCCTACCCCTTGTTATGGGGTCTCCTAAGCACCTGGGGTGCCAACTACCTTTGCCCGGACCAGCAGCCTAGGCTGGGAGGCAAGCACTTTAAATAAGGGGATCCGGGCAGAAATAGAAGAATAGAAGGCCGGGAGTCATCCCGGCTACCTGCAAGGAGGAGACATCTTCTGACTTGCTTGCCTCTGTAGAGATGAAAGACTGGGGAATGAGTGGGAGGTCCCAGGTATTTATGGGCCGGGAGGGTCTTACCTTTTTTATTATCATCTCTGCAAGATTGCCATCTACAGGTCAGTATACCCACAAGTAATGATTGTCTTGAAGCGGAGTGTGACATACTTAGAATAGAGCAGCAAGTCGGAGGGATGGTAAAAAGAGGAATATGTAGAGAAGGTGAAAAGAGGGGATGAAAAGAAGATGGGAAAGAGAAAGAAAATTGAAAAAAAAAAAACAAATAAAGTGATAGCAAGAGAGGTTGGCTTAGGTTGGGTTGAGTTGGGTTGGGTTGGGAGGGTAAAGAAAGATTGAAAGGTTACCCTAAAGTAAAAAGTGAAGATTAGAAAAAAAAAAAAAAAAAAGCAGTAGAAGGCAAAACATGCTGCAGACAGAATGACGAAGGCAAAAAAGAGAGAGAGACAGAGAAAAGATGGAGAAAATGTGGGGATGTACAGCTTGCACACATCATAGGCCAGGGAGGGTAGTACATTCCCCTTAAATGTGGAAATCCGTCACAGTTCAGGTTTTGGGCCGCCTTAATGGTGATCGGGGGATGGGGTTCTCACAGCGAGGCATGCCAATTTAGGATGCCCAGGGGAGGCAAGCAACCAGCCCTGGAATATTTTAGATTTCAGGGACATGCATGCTTGGGTTTTGTTCAGCTTAAATATGTGCTGCATGTGTTGCTGATTGGACTAGAGTGCACATTCACTGTTTGACACAGCCAAATCAGGATGCCCCAGGCCAGGGGCCAACACCCGGTCATATATAAGCATATGTCTATACATATGTGACCAGGCAATAAGCAAAATTCTTGTCTGCAGCGATATTAGAAAGGTGTGTGTGTGTGTGTGTAAATTATATATAATCATCTTCTGTAGCACTGTATGAGGTACAATTACAGACAAAAGTAAAACATAAGTACACAGACCGCTACAAAGCTCAAAGCAAATGCTCTGAACCCAGGATACAATAGGAGAGAGAGAGAGCCCTGCCCTTATGAGCATACAGTCTAAAGCAAAAGCTCCCCAACCTGCAGCTCAGAAGCCACATTTGGCTTGCAGACCTAAATTGTGTGGCTTGCCAGCTGTGCTACACCAGAACCCTAGCACCACAGTTGAGGCCAAGGGGTTACATGGCACCCAGGGCTTGGCACTGTCAGCCCCTTACATGGCGTTCATGCAGAGTCAGGCAGGTGGAGAAAGGTGCTGGCTTAACAGTCTCTGTAGATTCCAGTACCAGCCTCCCTGGATTACAATTCTGCCATTCACTACTTCAGGGCTGGGGTATTCACTGTGCACAAAGTATGTTATGGGGTTTGATGTTTCGCCTATTTTCTTGTCTTGACATTATTAACAGTTTCTGGTTGCTAACTTTTATATAGCTGAGGGTTTACAAGTGGTAGGTCTTGAGTTTAGTGGGGTGTGCCTTGTGGAGTTGATTAAAGTGGACCAAAACTTGGGATTTTCCCAGGTGTTGGTCCACCCCCCTGGGGCATACCGGTTTGGGATGCCCCTCTGTGTGAAACCCCATCGTTTGTGAAGTGAACTCCTCTCCTCGGTCCAGCGGCGCAGGCGCTCATCCAATCAGCTTCGTTGGCTGTGCATACTAGTGTGCGTTTCGAATTCCATCTCCATTTCAGCTTCTGTTGCACAATCGGCAGCACGGGGATCACTCGCATCCTTCGGCTGTGCGCGGCCACACACAGCCAATCAGCTGCGGGAGCATGACCGTGTTCTGCCAAAAGAGAATGTGAGTGATGCTGTGGCGGCTACACATGCGCTGTGAGCTCGTTGGACAGGTAAGAATTTCACACAGCGGTGCATCCCAGTTCAAGATGCCCCAAGGAGAGGGAATCAGGTTTTGGTGTACTTAAGTGTTGCCTAAACCAGGTTAAAGAGATGAGTTTTGAGGGCAGCTTTAAAATCTTGGGAGTGTTGGGGAGGGCATTCCAGAGAAATGGAGAGGCACCTGGGAAGTCTTGGAGGCAGGACGCATAGGAGGTGACCAGGGTGGATCAGCAAAGAAATGTAGGCATCTGGCTTGAAAGAGCTTTGTAGGTTAGAATTTTAAACTGAATTCTCTGAGAAACAGGGAGCCAGCAGAGCGACGGACAGATTGGAGCAGCCCAGAAGAAATGAAAAGTGGGGGATGGAGCAGCAGAGTTGAGAAGAGAATAGATTGGAGGGGTGCCAGTCTGGTTGTTGATAAACCACAAAAGAGGGCATTGCAGTAGTTTGGATATAATCAGGGCATGTACTAAAATTTTAGTGGTGACAGAGTGTCAGTAAGTTGTTGTACCGTGTTAGCCATCGATGAAAGCAGGAAATCCAAGGTTAAGGTAATAGCAATAAACTAACTCAATAAAATAATGGCTAACTCAATAAGATTGAAAATGCAAGCCTTCGAAGCTGTTCAAGCTTCTTCTTCCTGCATAATAAAGGTCTGTAACTTAGACACACATTTATACTGTAAACTACAAAGGAATGACAATTGTTTTTACACTGACACACATGAAAAATAGCCAAGTTGTAAAATTGTTATAATCCCCCTGACTCTATCTCACAGTATACGATTTTACGACTTAGCTATTTTTCATGTGTGTCAGTGTAAACAATTGTCACTCTTTTGTAGTTTTCTGTATAAATGTGTGTCTAAGTTACAGACCTGTATTATGCCTGAAGAAGAAGCTTGAACAGCTTTGAAAGCTTGCATTTGCAATCTTATTGAGTTAGCCAATAAATGGTATTACCTTAACCTTGGATTTCCTGCTAGTGGTGACAGAGGAAAAAGGGTACAATGGTGCCAGGTATGGGTTGGGGGATGTTGGTAGACTTGGAAGGCAGGGAGATGAAGAAGATGTTTGAAGAGGAGAATGAGTGATTACAGCAAAGGATCTGGGTAAGGTGCCAACCCTTTTGACCCCAAAACATTCTCCTTGGGTGGCTTTTAAAAGCAAGGATTTTCACTATACGGGGTTTTGGTCAGCCCCCAGGGGCACCCCAATTTGGAGTGCCTAACTGTGTGAATTCCAGCCATTGGCCCAGGGAACTTACCTGTTCTTGGTCCAACTGCGCATGCTGGAGAATCTAAATGGAATCCCAGCCGCACACCAGGGATGCCCTGCTGTGCGAAACCGCTGGGAAGTTGCTGGTAAGATCACTTTTCCCAGCGGCTCCAACAGTGCTTCTGCTGGCCGCAGCTTCCCTGTAGTGGAGGTTGGGGGGATTCATCCAAGCTGTGGTGCTTGGGCATTGAGAAAAAGGAGCTTAGAGTTTTTTCAGACCATTACAGCTCACAGTTGCAGCTTATAGCGTCAGGACCCTTCATGCGGGACTATGTCTGTAGTTTTTTTTTTTTTTTTTTTTACTTTGCAGGGACTGGGGGGGGGGGGGGGGGGGGAGTAAAAGATCAGCACAAGCAACCATCACCGTGCAACCATGTGAGTAATAGGAAACAAAATCTTCCCTGCACATTTTTTAATACAAACTGTGCGGCACAGCAATACACAAAGTGTTAACGCATTGTAGCTCTAATCTACTTACAGCTCAGAGATATTAAAAGCTCCGCTGTACAACTGCCAGAAGAAGCCGGGCTAGAGACACCCTATTCTTCAGTCTGTGCCCACAATCCAAGACCCCAAACATCCTTCTTCCTGTTTGTAACCACCGCTTGAATTGGCTTGAAAATCAATCTCAGACACCCGAAATATTAAAAGGCAGCAGTACTAAATTATGGTCATGGTCTCGCCAAGCTCATCATAAAATGTACATACTGCTGGCACAATTCTTGGAATAGAGGCTACTTATGGAAAAGATGACAGAACAGATTTTATGTGCCTTCGATAGATGCAGCTCTGCTAAGGTGGCCCCACAGCCCCCCTCCCCCAGTATATGCAAGGCTGCCATGCGGTGGTGGGTCCCACAGCCCCCCCTAGTAGATGCAAGGTCGCCATGCAGTGATGACCCCACAGCCCCACAAGTAGATACAAGGTTGTCATGCGGGGCGGTCCCACAGCCCCCCCCAATAGATCCAAGGTTGTCAAGTGGACAATTGGGAGACCAAGGAGAAATGCCAGAGGTGAGGATCAGCAACAGCAGAGAGATATTCAGATATTTCAACTCCCTCAGTTTTTGCAGGAGTCACCCATTTATTTTTTCAGCCCCTCACCCCATCACCATAAATCTAGAGCAGGGCACAGGCAGCGCTCTGTTTCTGTGAAGGCAGACGACAGGCTCAGGCCTGCCCTCCCCATTACTTGTATTTTGCATAGTTTAGTATCGGGAAGGAAAAGGTGCAAATAGGCCAATAGTAATGAAACGTTAAACAGCAGGTGGTGGCTGCAGGAATTTCAATTCACCTGCTGGCAGCATTGTTCTTGACCAATTTAGTACCATTGAAACAGTACAATTGAAGCAGCATCATTTATGTTTAATCTTATTTTATTGAATTTTAAGCATATCACAATTTTACAAATATAAATGACATAAAACACAATACAGTACACATATTAATACAATACAACATAACACCAAACCCCCCCCATCACCGCGAGTCTCCCTTCTCCTCTGTACCGACTTCGCTCCTCCCATCCAGGCCTTAGGCCTACTGACACTAGTCACCTGGCCAAGCATTCCTCTTACCAATTCCCTTTTACCGGGCGCGAGACGCCGACCCAACCATGCTATGAATCCAAATGATGGGAACCAGGTCACCATACGGGAAAGAGAAAAAAGAAAAAAGAAAAAAAACACGACCTGTAGGAATCCCCCCCCCGACCAGAGCCTGCAGTCATCCAGGACCTGCTGTCCCACCACCCTTGCTCAATTTTAAGCCGGATAGAAGGCGAAAGGCCCCCATACCAAGGAAACACACACATACACGTCCACAAGAGCATCGAGACACAAGGCCTCTACCAGAGGGGCGGGGGGGGGGGCTTAGTCCCGACCCCCGGTCCAGCCCCTACTACCTCTATAAGCCCACCACGTCCCTCCTCCTACTGTTGCAATTCTAATACCCGTTTTTGACCAACATCTGAACCCTTAAACATTATCCAGGCTACCCATGTCTGCATGTACGTCTCCCCCTCCCCCCTGAGATCTGCCGTTAACTCCTCCATCCTCATTATATTATTGAGTTCTGCATACCATTCCAGCAAAGGGGGGGCCGTCATGCTTTTCCAGTATCTCGGGATCACCATCCTACCCGCTGTCAGAAAGTGTCTCAGGGTCCCCCTCTTCCCAGCCTCCTTACCACCAGGGAGCATAGACAGCAATGCAATTTCTGGGGTATTCGGGATCCGTGTCCCGTACGCCTCCTCATACAAGAGCAGGACTTTGGTCCACAAGCTATGTACACTTGGGTACTCCCACCATACATGTAGCAGTGTACCCCGGGCAGCGTTACATCTCCAGCACGTGTCCGGCACCATGGGGAAAATCTGGTGAACCCGCACGGGACTTCTGTACCACCTGGAGATCAACTTAAAGTTTTTTTCGAAGCAGCATTTAAAGTGGACCAGCATTTAAAGTTTGGAGAATCTCCTCCAATCCCCCTATAACAGACAGTGTGCAGAATCCCCCCATCCCCCATTACATTACTGAATGGAATTTAGAGTAAAGAGACAATGTGGGTCATGCTGACTATTTGGGGAGTGGACCAAAACCTGGGATTT